>CM051526.1:1805000-2090000 GCA_028017165.1 Herpetospermum pedunculosum
TGATTACTTCGATTATTGAAAGATTTCGATACATGGAAGATATTCATATTGATATATTAAAAATAACTCAATGTATCCAAAGTAAAACACTCAATCTATCTTTTAGACTTTCAATAGCGGAGTTTATAATTCTAGAAAAATATTATAGACGATAACGAATCCTAGATATCTCCACAATAATATGATATTATCCCACTTTTGACGTAGTATTCGATCGTGACTTTACTTTTGATTTCACTCAAAATGTCTCATACCGACTTAAATGTATATCCATAATCTTCTCCTTATCTAACCAATGTGAGATTGTTTATATGATTTCATTTCGTTAATAAAATAATTTATTCAAAATAATAATAATAATAATGAGAAACTTTGAATTTTTCAATCATATGCCATTTATTTCATTATTTTATTTGCACATGTGAGTATAATATGTATATATTGAAATCTATTAAATGTATCATAGTGAAATATGAAATTTATACCGCTAACATGAGTATAGGTCAACTGCCATAATGTATGATTTATTGATCAAGAGGTCAGAAGTTCAAATTCTCACCCAACATGTTGTCAATAAAAAAAGGTGAAATTTATACCAATTTAATTGTTATTGATTATAAATATTTATATAAACAAGAAAAAATCAACATAATATGTATTGCTTTCATTGCCAATAGGAAGACTTTGAAGTAGAAGTTCAGCTTTAGCTCTATTTTATAACTCAATGTTGTGAGTTGGGAAAATAGAGGATTGAACGTGTTCATGTGACCTGTCATTGAAGTAGATTCTTACATCCGTAGAAAATCTTGTTGTGAAGTGACTTGGTCTCGTACAATTTTGTAAGATGATCCCAAATCTCTTCTGCGAGTTTTTTCTCCTCTATGCTTGACAATACTTTATCTGCTAATGCTAGATGAAGATTTGCAGTAGCATTTTCGTCCATCACGTTCCACCTGTTGTCAAATGTGATTTCCTCTCGCCTTTCACGCATGTCTGCAAGGCAATTATCTTTTCTCAAGATATAGCCTTCTTCTTCAACTTCCATAACGAGAAATTAGTCCCGTTAAACTTTTCAATTTCAAATTTTGTCGTTATTACTTCTATCACGAACTCTCAACAATTTTCGTGACCCAAAACAGGCTTTGCATTACTTTGGTCAAATATAACATTTTAGTTTTAATGCATACGTTAAATTTTGTCATACTTACCAATAATAATATGAAAATTTAAAAACATGATATTTTTTTTTAGTTATTACAACATGATGGTAAGTTGTTTGATTTCATATGTTTGTTTTCTATTATAATAACTCATAATATTTGTACATAAAAAAAATCATTATAGGTCAACTAAGTTATCATAGTTGAGATATATGTAAAACTAATAATTTTTCAATTTAATAGGAGGTCAAACTCATACATCATATACTCAACTTATACATCATATACTCAACTTATTAAATTAAATAAAATATAGAGTAATTACGTGCCTTTGTCGACACTAAAGAGGCAGCGTCGAAAAAAAGTGTCTTTTGTCGACGTCAAAGAGGTAACTTCGACAAAAAGTGTCTTTAGTCGACGTTAAAGAGGTAGCTTCGACAAAAGGCCTTTTATCGATTCTATCTCCTTAGCGTCGACAAAACTTTTGTCGACGCTAATCATTTTAGTATCGACAAAAGATCTGTTCTCAATGAGTGTTGAGTTTTCTAACATATTTTTTTTAATGCTTTTTGGCTTTAGAAAAGTCCAAATTTTTGTAGTGATACAATTTTGTTTTTTGTTTTGTTTTTGGAAATAGTTACCATCTAGTTTAATGAAATGTATTTTAAAGTTAAATTACCACTTGCTAATGAATTTTAACATTCAACAGAGGTTAAATATTTAATTTAGAACAAAAATATGTTTTAAAAAAAATAACGAAAAATATTAAAGTAAAAAATAATAAGTTTAATTACAAGTTTAGTCTCTAAAGTTTCAATTTTATATCTATTTGGTCCTTAAATTTTAAAAAAGTTGCTGAACTTAAAAAAAAATGTATAATAAATCATTAAAATTTCAATTTTGTATCTAATAAATTTTTAAATTTTATATTTAATAGATTTTCGTTGTATTCAACATTTTTTAAAACTCACGAATATACTATATACAAATTTATAAATTTCGAATATGTCACGAACTTATCGAACAATTTTAAAGTTTAAAGACATCATATATATATATATAAAAAATAAAAAATTGAGGGACGAAATAAACACCACTCGAACATAAAAAAGATTAAACTTGTAATTGAAGCAAAATAATAGGTAAAAACATAGTGTGGGCCAGATAGCCCATTCGGACTCAAGAAGTTGCAAAAAATAAAAATTTATAAAAGATTGGAATCCGGATAGAAAGAGATGCATAAGGTGACCGGTGACCGGTGCCGGAGGTTGGGTATATAAAATGATGATCGCGCGAGAAATGGAAAAAGCCAAATCGGCAGTCGGCAGTCGGCAGTCGGCCGTTCCATTTTCTCATCCAAAATTTCTCTGCACAAAGAACGAAATCAAGAAAGAAAGAGACAGGCCATGGAATCATCCGAGTTTGAATTCTCTCAAATTGTCTGATTCTGAAAGCTAAACTTTCATCAAACTCGGTAAATCTCTCTCTATCTCTCTACTGTTGATTTGTTTCCAAGAAAACGGGAAGCCATTAAAGAAGATCATTGCTGTGTAGTGTTCTACTCAAAGTATGAAATTCTTTTGGGAACTCATAATCTGATCATATGTTTTTTCATTCATTCAGATCATTACAAGTTGAAGATTATAGTGATACTCTTTCTTTGCTGATTGTATCTATCTACTTTAATGGAGAGTGAATTCCAAATTCTGAATCAAACTGAGCCTTCCCCTGATTCTTGTAGATTTTAACTGTATTAGACTTGGTAATCTTTGATACGGCTACAGTAGAAGGAGAGAAACGGGGGGTTTTTGTTCAGCGATGGGATTATGGCTGTTAGCTTCAACTGGGCCACCAATTAAACGAAGAGCGAGTTTGACTCTCAGGTTAAAACAAGCGGGTCGGGGTTCGTATAGCGGCAGCTAGGGAAGGTTTTTTTTTCTTCTGGTTAATTTATATTTGGTTAGTATCGAATTTGTTCTGCATATTTTTGTGCTCTGGAAGAGTAGAAATGGAGAATTCGGTTCTCAAGCAGCTGTTGAAAAGTCTTTGCAACAATTCACAATGGATTTATGCTGTGTTTTGGAAGATTAAGTATCAATGTCCAGCGTAAGTTTCTTGATATATGTATGTAAATATTGCTCGATTCCGTAATCAGTATGTTTAATTTGAAAATTTGGATTATTATCAGGATATTGACTTGGGAAGATGGGTATTGCAATTATTCAAAATTGGAAAAACGTATGGAAATCATGACAGAGTATAGGATGATTAAAGAAAGGGATGAACATGTTTCTTCATGCTATGGAACAAATATTCACAATGGTGATTCTGGAAGTTGTTCTGTTGGACCAGCGGTGGCTGATATGTTTAGCCTTCAATATGCACTGGGAGAGGGGTAAAATCTTATTTATTGTCATTTTCTTGCAAGTACATTTTATCTTCCTTTTCTTCCAACAAAAATTGATATGCCTGAAACTTAGCAAATATTATCTACTTTACTTGCTTGTTCTTCTGGTCTATGTTTGGAATTTTCCTTGCTTAATCTTAAAATGAAGGTTTTGAGGACTTAATGCAGATTCCATTATTGCCATGGCTATCATCTCATGCTACCATGGGCTTTAGTGTGCAGTTGTGGGTCCCATTACCATCAGTCCTTGCAACCTTCATATTTCTTAGAATTATTTTAGTGAGTTAATAGTGCTTAAGATGTACTGTTCTTTCTAATATCCTTAATCTACATGCCTAATTTTTTTTTTTTTTTATCTTATTCAAACTTTACATCAGGACTGTGGGCAGCGTGGCAAGTTCTGGAAATCATAGTTGGGTTTTCCTTGAAAATATGTTTACCAGCAATTTATTCACTGCTTCTATTTATGAGGTGTGTGTGGATTTCACTTTGGTTGCCATATGAGAAGGAAACCTGTTTTAGTTCTCCAGAAATGGGGCATAACGTAATCTAATGTGTTTATGCTGCAGGGTCCTACTGAATGGCTAATTCAATATGCATCTGGTATCAAGGTAATATAATTTTGATGCCACCTCATGTTGTTACCCCTGAGTGCATTCGATAATTCATAATTTTACAACACACTATTGAGAATTACAAATATGCTCTAGCTTGCAGTCTTGCGCTATCAGTGCTTGTACATTCCGATAGTTCTCTATTCCCATAATTCACGTGTTATTGCTTTCAACTAAAAGATCCAGTATTCATTTGCAGACTATTCTATTGGTGCCTGTTCTTCCTTTTGGAGTGTTGCAGCTTGGTTCATTGCAAATGGTGTGTATTTCTGAACTTTGGTGTGTGTGTTAAAAGTTCCATTCTTTTAAATGTTTAGTCTATTGATTGTTTAAAACTCTTTGGGTATAATACTTTGAGAAACAACATTTTGATTCCTCCCCGCTCAATTGAATTTCTCTACAACTATTCATCTCATACTCGGCTTTCCTGTCCTATTAAATCTCAGGTTACCGAAAATCTATCGGTGGTTGCTTATATCAAAGACAGATTCAGTGCCATTAACTTTGTTGATGGAAATTCTATAGGTGTTGCTTCAGACAAGGGTGTTTGGCCTCTCTGTGCATCAGTTTTTGTACCTAGTCCCTTTGATAGCTTGGATGAGCAAACAAACTTTACCACCTATATGCTGGAAGCTGAAAATCATGGGGCTTTTGATGATGTTAAGCCACCAGTGTCAACTTTTAATCAGTTTGTAACTATTCAAGATGTACTTACTGTATCTAGAAGAATTAGGCCTGAAACTCTTCAAAGTGAAAAAGGACATAAATATGACATGCAAGGGTCTAATATGGAAGAACCATTTGCTCCACTTTTTCAATCTATTAGAGCTAGTGAAGTGGATTTTTCTGATTTATTTTCTCTGGAATCACTGCTACCTCCTTGCAGTCAATTGAGAAACCATGAGACTGGATTGTTTGAAGGGAACCCCCATAGTTTTCACTCTTATTCTGTTGACAATATAACTGGACAACCGTTTGGACATAATCTTGTGACCAAGAAAGAATATGGTTCTGCAGATAATTTATTTAGCTTTCCTCATGACTATGAACTACAGGAAGCACTTGGACCAGCATTGCTTGCACAGAAATATACTAACGACTTCTCGTATGATTCATCTAGCTCAATCAAAGATACAACCTCCAGTTTGATGTGCAGTAGAGATTTCAAGGAAGATGATATTGAGCATCTCCTGGAAGCTGTGATAACTACAGATGATACTTTTTTGAATAACACAATCAAAGCCAGAATTGCCCCTGTGGTAGGAAAATCACGTCTTTCTGCCAAAGTATGTTGTCAATCTGAATCAAGCGCAATAGTGGTGGATGATCCAGCCCTTTGGATCTTTCCTGAGTCTACGGTGACTGAAGTAGGCGGGAAAAATATAACTAGTTTGTCAACATCAAACTCTCTAGTTGTCAACAAACGGGAAGAAAATGACCGTGACATCAATCAGCATAGGAAAGGGATGAAACGTTCCAATTCTAGCCGACGGATCAAAGTTACTTCTAATACAAGACAAAGACCAAGGGATAGACAATTGATCCAGGATCGTATCAAAGAGTTACGGCAAATCGTCCCAAATGGTGCTAAGGTTGGTATCTTAAGAACTGCTGCGGTGTGTCAATTTAAGTTTTGTTTGCTTTTTTTCCCGTTCTTAGTAAGTTTGCCTTTGTGTCTAAATGGTAAACAGTGTAGCATTGACGGCCTCTTAGAGAAAACCATAAAGCACATGCTGTACTTACAAGGGGTAACTGACCAAGCTGAAAAGCTGAAGCAACTAGCCCAACAAGAGGTATAAGAAAAGGGTTGTGCCCTACATCAAAATAAATACCTTTTAGCCTTAGAATTTAGTAGATTACTTGTGCGCTAAATAAAATTCCTTGAAATGCTTTTTATAGGGTTCTGATTCTGAGGATTGCACTGTTGTTGAAAATGAGGATTTTAAACCGAATGGGGCTAGTTGGACTTGGGCGTTTGATATTGGGAGTGAGCTCCAAGTTTGCCCCATTATTGTAGAGGATCTAGAATACCAGGGACACATGCTTATAAAGGTTTTTTGTTTTATTTCCTTTTAAATGTCTTTTCTCATGAGCTGCTAGCTTGTATTTTCTTTTAATACTATGTATCGATATCAATATCCTGTAGATGCTATGTGACGACATGGGACTGTTCTTAGAGATCGCTCAAATAATTCGAAATTTGGAATTAACAATATTGAAGGGTGTGATTGAACGCCATTCAAACAACTCTTGGGCACATTTCATCGTCGAGGTATGCGGTTTATACTTGTATATCGAAATCATCAAACGTAAAGCTAGATATCTGATTGTGATTTCACATTAATCTTTTTTCATAGGCTCCAAGGGGCTTTCATAGAATGGATGTTTTCTGGCCTCTAATGCATCTTCTCCAGCGCAAAAGAAATCTCATCTCTTGTAGGATTTGAGCCACATCCTCTCTCCTCAATGTCAAGCAGATATGAAACATTTGTTGTTTATTAAGAATTGCTTTCCTTGTAATATAGTTGACGACCAAAACATGTATGCAACTCAATTTTGTATATACTATAATATTACATATATAAGATTTATCTGCTAATAATTGTTGGTTTTTCTCATCAACATTTTAACATATTTTTATACTTTCTATTTTTCTTCCACTTTTAATGCATGTTATATATATTTTATATTATATAACCAAGGAGTAAGAAACTGGAAATGAGAACGTTATCAAACAGACCGTGAATGTTTATTAACGAGATTGAAGAAGGAAGACGTAATAAAAATATGTTAATTATTTTCACAAAATTAAATTATTGGTGATAAGAAATCAGGAGGTGCACCGAGATATCCCAATCAGATTGACATAACTTTAGCACCCTCATCATCTAACTCATTCCAATAATTATTATATAAGATATTGTCCTATAATAGTCATTTACATGTCATCTAAACTAAGAGTGGTAGAAAAAATAAATTGAGAAGACCCATATGCTCCATGTTGAATGATGACACAATGCCACGACCATATCTGCAAAATTAGAAATTCGTGAATTATGAGTAAATGTTACCAACATTATGATTATGAACAAAAATAGAAAGTATGCATTAGAATATTTATGTACAAAAAACTCACAGGTAGAATATATCTACGAAGAAGTTGGACGATTATCATAACTTGAAGCTTTGATTTTTCTCCATCAGCAGTTCCATTCTTCAAGCATCCCCTCAAGCTTTTTTGCAAATATATCATCTACACTTTGATGATCATGTGATGATTCCATTTGTGTTGTTGGACTATAAGTAAAATTAAAATCTTGTCAACTAAGAGAATTATGATCAAAATAGAACAACAACCAAATTCTCAAACCCTAGATTTCTCCTAAAACACTACTTCAAATATTAGGGATATATATAGTAAGAAAATAAACCAGACTTTAGAAATTTAACTGTACCACATTTCAGACGATGGTTGAGTGTCTATCGAAGGTTGAATAATATCCTTCTGAAGCTCAGTTGATTTCAAATCATTCAATTTTTGATATAATTGTCTGATCTCATCTTCAACAAAATCATTCCATTGTAGTTCTCTGTCATTTTCAGTCATGTCCATACTGTTGCAAAGTTGATTGTTCGAATCGATCACTTCTACTAATTTTCTACGTTTGGGATTCTGATCATATAATTCCATTTGTATCGGTGCGCTACAAAATCAAAATCTTGTTTATAGTCGTCACATAAAAGAAAAATAAATTTGCAACTATAATAATAATAATAAGAAAAAAAAAAAAACTTGACACGACAAATTTTCATTTCAATTTTTTTTTTTTTAAAACAAAATCTTTTTATCTTGCAACTCCCTAACTTTCTTTTGTGATCACATAATAGGCTCCAAGTTTCTTCACCCAAAAAATATCTTATATATTACATGAAAAAAAATGAGGACTTTAGAAATTGAATCTTACCACATTTCAGCCGGTTGATTCTCTATTGAAGGTCGAATAATATCCTTTCCAACCTCATGTGATTCTGAATCATTCAAACGTTCAAGTAATTCTCTGATGTCATCTCCAACAAACTCCATATTCATATCGATACAAGATTGATCTTCCAAACCATTCCATGGTAGAAGTTTTCCCTCATCTTCGGTCAGTTCTATATTGTCTACCAATTTCCTGCGTTTGGGATTCTGAACATATAATTCCATTGGTGTCGTTGCCCTACAAAATTAAAATCTTGTTAAGAATTGCGTTTATATATGGTCATCATACAGGAAAATAAATTTTCAACTACAATAATTATCCATTAAAAAGAAATAATTGCTAAGTTCCCTAAATTTGTTTGTGACATAATTGATTTCAAGTTTCTTCCCCTATTCTTTGGGATGGCCGAACTCTAATGAAAATGAAAATCACAACAAAATTGTCACACCCCATAATTCTTCTTATAATATTTCTCCTAAAACATAACTACTCCAAATTTTAACATAATCACAATTCTTCTTATAATATTTCTCCTAAAACATAACTACTCCAAATTTTAACATAATCACACTCGCACACAAAAAATGAAAAACAAAAAGTTCAAAGTAAACTCAAAATAAAACTGAAATTTGTTTTAAAATTTTGTTACAATAAAGCTGAAAAATATAATAAATAGTTAAATATTTAATCAGTATATATTATATAGTGCATGAAATTAGAAGACTTGAGAGATTGAATCTTACCCCATGTCAGCAGCAGGTTGATTTGGTTTGGGATTCTGTCCATATCCTTCCATCCATGTTGTTGTTGGCGGAAAAGTATATGTTTGCATTGTTGTAGCTGAGACCGCCACTTTTTCCTTTTTCACCATTTTTTTTCGAATCATGCAAAGTACGTAGGAATCATGTACGATCCCTTTTGGTGCGAGAGTAGGATCAAGAGTGTACTCATACATGATCCAAGAACAATCATCATGGTTAGCTTTGAGTTTATGATTCTCAAAGTGAAAACGCTTAATAGTACCAATAAGAGCGTCGTTAGCAGAAGAAAACACTTTAATGGCTTTGTTTTCTCCACTCCAAGTACCACCGTTAGAGCCGACTTGTCTAACGATACGAGATTTCTTCTTCTTGAGCATGGTGAAAAAATATAGGTCTTGACCATCAATACCTCCCAATTGTTGCCATATGAGAGAAGGTTCATGGATGTAAAGATCAATGACGGGCAACGGCAGTAGCACAAAAGGAGGATTGTGTTCTCCAACAATCTTGTGGTAAAGATAGTAGGTCAATAGTTCTTCGTCGGTGGGAGAAAATGTGTAGCCAAGCGGAATGCTCAGATGATTCATCATCATCACAACCAAGAAATACAGAGAAAAATCTAAAACAGTTCTCTTAAAATCTAGAAAATGAAGACTACAACAAATATGCTTTTTTATAGAGTTTTAAAATATGGGCGCCAAAAAATGGCGCCAAAAAATGGCGCCAAAAAATTTAGCTATTTTATCTCTTTTTTTAAAATGTAGTATTTTACCATTTTTAATTTAGGGATCGTTTTTTATTTTTAATAAAATAGCGCGGGGTAGGTGAGGGAAAATTGAAAATTTCATTGTTCCGAAGTTGATGAAATGAAAATATGCGGTTTAATTGAAAAAGAAAGTTTATAATATATAGCTTTATACATTTCTTTGGTTTTAGGTCGGTCATGAATATATGATCTATACCTCTCAATTTCTCTTCTCCATTTAATCTCTCTATTTGAATTATCTAATAGGGTCATGAAATTACAAGAATATTGAATAGGTAAATTACCAATATTTAAACATAAAATTGAAAATTCAAGAACTTATTCGATATTGGAAGCTAATTATAAAAACATTGTCGTTAAATTAAAACAAATTGATTTTAAATTATATAAGATGCAACTCTTCTTCAATCTACCATAAAAAAAAATAAACATTCAAGATTTATGAGACAGAGGAATAAATAAAACAAAGTTACGATAAATGACATCAAAACCAAGAATTAAAATGTCGATGTCGACGGAAATGTCGAGGTCCAGATTTTACGTAAATGTTTATGAAAATGAAAATGTTGATGAAAATTTCGAGATTTTTTTATGGAAATTGATAGAAATTTACTGAAGTAGACAATGACACTTTAATTATGGCTTAATTAGAGTATAATTGACTATTTTTAATTATCATATCTAAACACTAAGCCAATATTTTGATGAAAATGTTGATGAAAGTGTTGCGAGCATAAATTTTGAAAAAAAAATATACAAATTGTTTAAATTATTCCATGTAACTTTAATTGTGGCTTAATTATACTATAATTGATCGTTATTAACCATGTTATCTAAAATATATAATATTTATATTGAAATGTGGATGCTAGGAAAAACTTTGGAAAAAAATATGAAAAGTGATGAAAATTGTTTGAATTAGTAAACGAGGTTTTAACTATAAATTAACTATTTTTAATCATCATATATCTATTTACATAAAAATGTCATTGAAATATGTTTTGAAAAATTAAGAAGAATGGTCAGACATATTTAAATTAATAAATGAGAAAAATATGAAAATATCTAGAAAAGAAAGTTTTAAAATAAATATTTTTTTTTGTCATTTAATAATTAATTCAAATATTATCTTTATACAATTTTAACTGAGACATAGCTACTAGGGAGTTAGAGAAATAAAATAGAATGTCTAGTTTTAAATGGTGAAAATTTCTAAAAGTGAGAATGTCTTGCACTCTATATCTACCTTGATTGTGGGGGAGGGTTGTTAATTTTTTGTCATTATAATCCTACTACTTATCACCTCTTTCTTAATTTTCAATTCAGAATTTTAAAATAAAATGATTGGAGACCGTAATATTTTTGAGTGAGGTGTTTGGTTTTCGTTAATTGAAGTTGAGATTTCCAATTTCTCGTTATGTCTGGTCAATGATGTATACATGCGGATATACCTCCATAATGGTGCATCCATACGCGACTTCTATTGGTATTTACACAGACATACTCTACTACATTGACTATGACTAGTGTATTCCGAAAGTGCAAATCCTAAAAATAGCAAACAAACCATTCCTCTCTCTCCACCTTACTATTTAGGTTCGTCAGTCGATATGTCTATGAACATTTCATCTTTCCCTATAACCGTGCATTTTTTAAATCTTGTAGGCTCAACCGAATCCAAAAACAAAAGGGTTACCCCAGTGGCTGATCCATAACTTTGTGTCGAGGGGCTTGAAATATTTTGACAATAGTCATTTGCGAATGTAAGCATTACTCAACTGATATAAAACATGCACTATATTTTGATAATAGTCGTTTGCGAATGTAAGAATATTACCATTCCTTCAGAAGAATAACAAAAAGAGACTATGCCAACCCATTGATCTTTTGGTATAATGAAAAGCACAATAGCTTGTTATTGTTTTCCATGCAAAATCTGGTTATGGTTCTATCTAGTGCCATTACTTGAACATGTACAGAAAGATTTGTTAATAAAACTCAAAACCAAAGGCTTTCATCATCCACTATATTCTCCACGTCCATCTGAAAAGAAATCACAAAATAAGAGAAATGTATGCTTCCTACAATTTACAATACCAGCAAAAAGTTCACTTACTCTTTAGAATGACAGCTTCTTAGATCGAAAAATCGCAGAATTTGCGATAGATTCTTGAGAGACATCTCCAATTCCTCGAGTCCTCGACAACCGTTGTCGATCAGAAACGCTCTGGAGCACCGCTGTTACAGAATCAAACTAATCCCTTGTCTTTCTTGTTCACTACGCGAACTGAGATTTCAAGAGAAAATTCTGAGTCGCCGAGCTTTGGAGGGTGGATCTTTGTTGCGATTGAGGTTAGGGAGAAGAGAGGAGGCGACGCGTTTGTGAAGTTGTTCGAGATCTTCCTTTCGATTTTGACCCCAAGCTGATAATTTTTTTTGCCCCCAATATTTTGGATCTTTGGAAGGTCGTATCTTTTGGTACATGAAAATTTGGGCTTGGCTTTTAATTTCGATTTTAGCAAAAATTTGGGCCTTCGGAAATATAAACATGTTTGCATCTGGGCTTGACAAATTTGGAATGGGGTAACCAGAAGAATGTCTACAAACTATAAAGCCAACATGAAAAATGTCTAACACCTTTTTTATTTTGAATAATGTCTAAACCCTATATTTAGTAAGGCAACCTAAACACAATTGAACAAACCTACCCTTCTACCATTTTCAATAATTTTGAAAATAAAAATAGGCGGCAAAAATGTAAATTGTTGGGAAGAGAGAGGGGAAGTTATGGATGGAGAGTTAAAAAGACGTTAAAAAGGGAAAAAAATAATTGACATTTATCCCATGAGAGTTACATGGTTATACTCCCAGGACCCGAATTTCGGCTCTGTATACCTGATGAATTTCGGCTCTGTATACGCTTTGTATACCTGAGGAAGTGATGAATTTCGGCTCTATATACCTGAGGAATTTCGGCTTTGTATACCTGAGAAATTTCGCTGAGGAATTTCGGCTCTGTATACCTGAGTGATGAATTTCGGCCCTGTATATCTGAGGAATTTTGGCTCTATATACCTGAGGAATTTTGGCTTTGTATACGCTCTGTATACCTGAGAAAGTGATGAATTTCGGCTCTGTATACCTGAGTGATGAATTTCGGCTCTGTATATCTGAGGAAGTGATGAATTCCGACTCTGTATATCTGAGGAAGTGATGAATTTCGGCTCTGTATACCTAAGGAAGTGATGAAGCTGCAGAAAAATTCACCACGTCACGTCAAGTGTATACATGATTGTACACATAGTAATAAAAGGAAACCATATGATTGACCAACCACTTAAACAGATGGATGGTATGCATGAGTCGCTCCGAATGGAAGATTGACAACCACTGTATACCCTTCCCTGATGAGTTGCTTCATCCCTCCATTGAAGTGTATACAGTGCAATATTAACCCCACAACTTTTGAATCGGACAAATCGTAACAAATCGAAAAGAAAACGTACTATTAAAAAACTCAATAAATCCAAAAAAAAAAAAAAAAAAAAAAATACTGTGTCAGTAGTTGGAGAAAGCTTCGATTGACAGCTTCACGACGATTAAAAATTGGAGAAGTTATTGCGTGACGAAGCGACAACATAAAATAAAAGAAAACGATATGTAGATGATAGAGATGCGTGAGGTTGAAGATGAACCCTAACTAAACTAACGAAAAAAATCTCAATCAACTAAAATCGGTTATTATATATAGGGATTTCATTCTACTAAATATTAATAATATTATTATTTTATTTAGTTATTTAAATTTTAAAATATTTACTTTTCTAATTCTATACTATTTAATTAATTAAATATTTTGTAAAAAAAAATCCGAATCAATGAATATCCTTGATATATAGGGATTTTATTAAAACTTATATTATTTAATTATTTAGATTTTAAAATATTTACTATTCTAATTATACCCTATTTAATTAATTAAATGTATTTAAATTTTAATATCTTCCATTTGTTAGAGTTGATATCGTATTTTCTAAACTATTTTAAACCTTTAAATTATGTAATCTTTTCATTTTGGAGTTATTTAATGTTTGAATATATAATTCTCTAATATAAATTTTGCTATTTATATTTATATTTTAATGTTATTTACCAATTGAAACTTACGCTATACGATATAATAAATTTTAAATTTGATACACGTTTCGTTGGTTTTTGACACACCCGTGGAGATATACAACGACAGCGCCGCACACACATTCAGGGTATACGTTTGGACACACCCTAATTACTAATACCTGGTAATCCTAAAGCTTCTCCTAAGTATAGGGAACAACCAAAACAATGCTCACCCTACGAATTAGGAGAGATTGATCAATATAACACATGGAGATACACAACGACATAAATTACTTAACGGAAAAAATAACAAAGTTTTTTTTAACGGAAAATCATCCCCTCACCAAACAAAAATTAATTAATTTCAAAACAAATTAAATTTTAAAATCAAATAAATTAATTTCAAAACTAATTAATTTTTAAAATAGGAAATCATATAAGGGGTATAATGGGGAACGAACTAAAACAAACTTCTTCCTAAAAAACTCTAGACATGTGATGCAAATTAGACATTTTTCATTCTGCCTAATTATTTGTAGACATTCTTCTTAAATTTCCTTTGGAATGCTGCAAGCAAACGGCTGCGGTTAACTTTTTTTTTTTTATGAAAACTGTTACAATTTTATTAAATTTTGCAACACTTTTTAAACTGTTGTAAAAAAAATCGTCGCAATAGACATGCTTTTTGTAGTGCATCGACCAAAAGGTTAGAGATTCAAATTTTCCACCTCACATATCGTCAATTTATTTATATTTATATATATATATATATATATATATATATATTTGCGAATAGAAAATATGGTTAATATTTTTTAGATTAAAATTTCATTTTGATCTACTTTAGGTTTCATTACATTTTAGTGTTTGTACTTCAAATGTCGAATTTTAATTCTTTATACTTTCAATAAAGCTTAAAACGGAAGTCCAATATTAGTTTGAACTTGAAGTTAAATTTTGTAAACAAAATTAGACTCCATTAGTATTCCCTCTATAAATTTTGAAAATATATGTTTACATTTTGTTTTTTCCCAGTGAAAATTATTACTATTATTTAACTAATTTTGATAAATAAAAAAATAGCTTAAAACTAACTTTAAGTTTTATTGAAAGTACATTGACTAAAATTGATTTTTTGTTTTTTGAAAAGGCATTTTAATTAATGTGGGGTTTGAACCCATGACTTTATGGTTAAATGCACAATCTTATGTCAATTGAGCTATGCTCGAATTGACAATTTTTTTTTTTTTTTTGGATATTTGGAGCCACATAGAACTAAAATGGAATGAAATGCACAATCTTATGCCAAATTGAGCTATGCTCGAATTGACAATTTTTTTTTTTTTTTGGATATTTGGAGCCACATAGAACTAAAATGGAATGAAACTCTGAATACAAGGACCAAAATAATATTTTAACTTATTTTTTAAGATAAAATATTGTTTTGGTCCATGTACTTTAGGTCTCATTTTATTTTTGTCATTGTACTTTCAAATGTCTAGGTATTCAATAAATTTTAAAATTAGTCTTTATTAGTTTGAAATAATTTTTTATCATTTTTTTTAGAAGCATTTTTTATCAAACTTGGTAGAATAATAATAATAATTTTCATAAGTAAAGATATCAAAATTTATAGAGACTAATAGATACTAAATATATTTTTTTGAAAAAGTTAACAATAAAGTAGATTTTAGTGAATTTTAATCTATTAATGGGATATTTCAAAGTTCAAGAGGGGCTCGAGCCCCTCGGTTACCCCACTTTGTTTCAAAATCTTTCAGGATAAACCATATTCATCTCTCTAACTACCCTAAACTATTTCATGCGATTTGAAATTTGTATATTGGAATTTTTGAAATCTTAAACCCTAAATTGTTTATACTTGAATCCTCACGAGCAAAAGGACCTCAAACCTTCTACTTTTCGGTCTAAAACAAGAGGAAGAAACGAAATGCGAGAAATGATACTCACTTACCAAAGTTATGGAACCTGACGAAGGAAGAGAGAGGACAGACCAACGTTGAGTTTGGGAAGCGTCACTGCGGCGAACACTTGGATGGATGAAGGTCACAACGCAACGTACAATGCCCTAGTCTTCTCGTGTCGGATGCATGTGGACGCGTTTTCAGAGAGGCGAGAATCGCCTAGGCCGTTAGCCGATTGTATACAACCTCTAGCAGAAGTGGTGGAGTGTTGAAGGGGGTTACAAATTCCGAACGCCTAAATTCATCATGACAATGACCTTGGGGAAAGCTCACGCAATCATCGTTTGCCTACACGTGCAGTATTTACTCATACCATCACACTAATGGCCTACGGTGGTTGGTCAAACTTCTGACGATTTTTAAATTCGATGTATACCTCATTGTATACAACAAGACGGGGGCAGACACGTGTAGTAACAAAATTTCATCAGATATACAATGTTGTCCAATTTAGTTTATTAGGGGTCAGTGTATAACCATGTAAATATCAAACTTGTCAAATATTTTATTTCTCTTTTAACGTCTCTGTTATCTTCCCATCTCTTACTCCTCTCTCCTCCCAACAATTTCTTTTTTTACAACACCATTTTATTCAATTTTTAAATTGTAGAAAATATAAGGAGGGTAGTTGTGTCCATTTTTGTACATATTGAATTATTAAATTTAGCGTTTACACATTATTCCAAAATCAAAGTGGGTTAGACATTTTTCAGGTTGACATCTCTCCTTTTAGACATTCTTCTTGTTACCCCGAGTTTTAAACCGCATATTTCTGCCAAAGCATGTTGTCAATCTGAATCAAGCACAGCTGCGCACCTACTGAAGTAGGCGGGAAAAATATAACTAGTTTGTCAACATCAAACTCTCTAGTTACTTCTAATACAAGACAAAGACCAAGGGATAGACAATTGATCCAGGATCGTAACATCGTCGAGGTATGCGGTTTATACTTGTATATTGAAATCGTCAAATGTAAAGTTAGATATCAGATTGTGATTTCACTTTAAACTTTTTTCATAGGCTCCAAGGGGCTTTCATAGAATGGATGTTTTCTGGCCTCTAATGCATCTTCTCCAGCGCAAAAGAAATCCCATCTCTTGTAGGATTTGAGCCACATCCTCTCTCCTCAATGTCAAGCAGATATGAAACATTTGTTGTTTATTAAGTAATGTTTTCCTTGTAATAAATATACTTGACGACCAAAACATGTATGCAACTCAATTTTGTATATACTATAATATTACATATATAAGATCTATCTGCTAATAATTGTTGCTTTTTCTCATCAACATTTTAAAGAAATCATGATTCAAAACCAATTATGTTTTTCGTTTCCTGTTCTGTTTCTCATTTTTTAAGAAATAGTTTTGTTTGATTACCATTTCTGTTTCTTGTTTCTAACTTTTAAGAAACGTTTCTAAAAAATGGTCAATTTGAGAAGCTACATCAAACATGTTTCCTCTGTTCCGTTTCTTTTTCTGTGTTATATACTTATATTATCCTCTACCTAAGAATTGTCTCTCTTGGATTTTTGGTCAACTGAGCACCTAGTTTCTAACTCCTACTCTTAGGTCCCGAGTTCAAAATGCAAGCAAATATTTTTTAATTTTTATTTTATTCTTTATAGTATATTTTTGCAAATTAAAATATGCATTTAGTCTCACTTTAATATTTTTTAAACTTGTTATACCCATATTTATATGTTATTTTAAATTTGAATTTTAAATTTTGTAATATATATATATATATATATTTATTTATTTATATATTATTTAATTTTTTAGTACACTTAGAGTTAGTTAGAATTTTGCAATATATAAATAATTTACAACTGACATTTAGAAATTTGTTGTTGTTTTTTTTTTTTTTCAAAGATATTTAATTAATGTCGGGCGAGAACTAGATTGAATCATTGATTTCTTAGTCAAGACCACAATTTTATGTCAATTGAACTCGATTTAACTATAAATAAGATTGTTGTTGGATATACCATTATAACTTTATTATTATAAAACTAATTTGTAAACCGAAGAATTAAAATTGAAAGCTTTATACAATATCGAGTATCAAAGAGAATCTCAAAAGTCTTGATGACATTGTTTGATTACTAAAAGGTGGTTGAAAGTATAAAGAAACTATGATTAAGGATTTGATTACTTCGATTATTGAAAGATTTCAATAGATGGAAGATATTCATATTGATATATTAAAAATAACTAAAACACTCGATCTACCTTTTAGACTTTCAATAGCGGAGTTTATAATTCTAGAAAAATATTATACACGATAACCAACCCTAAACATTTCCACAATGATATGATATTATCCCACTTTTGACGTAGTACTCGTGATTTTACTTTTGATTTCACTCCAAATGTCTCATACCTACTCACATATATACCCACAATCTTCTCCTTATCTAATCAATGTGAGATTGTTGATATGATTTCAGTTCATTAATAAAATAATTTATTCAAAATAATAATAATAATAATGAGAACCTTTTAATTTTTCAATTATGTGCCATTTAGTTCATTATTTTATTTGCACGTGTGTATAATATGTATATATTGAAATGTGTTAAATGTATCATAGTGAAATATGAATTTATACCGCTAACATGAGGCTAACATGAGTATAGGTCAACTGCCATAATGTATGATTTATTGATCAAGAGGTTATAAGTTCAAATTCCCACCCAACATGTTGTCAATAAAAAAAGGTGAAATTTATACCAATTTAATTGTTATTGATTATAAATATTTATATAAACAAGAAAAAATCAACATGATATATCGAACTACTTTCATTGCCAATAGGAAGACTTTGAGGTAGAAGTTCAACTTTGGCTCTATTTTATAACTCAATGTTGTGAGTTGGAAAAATAGAGGATTGAACGTGTTCATGTGACCTGTCATTGAAGTAGATTCTTACATCATTTGAAAATCTTGTTGTGAAGTGACTTAGTCTCGTACAATTTTGTAACATGATCCCAAATCTCCTTTGCGAGTTTTTTCTCCTCTATGCTTGACAATACTTTATCGGCTAATGCTAGATGAAGATTTGCAGTAGCATTTTCGTCCATCACGTTCCACTTGTTGTCAAATGTGATTTCGTCTCGCCTTCCACGGATGTCTGCAAAGCAATTATCTTTTCCCAAGATATAGCCTTCTTCTTCAACTTCCATAACGAGAAATTAGTCTCGTTAAACTTTTCAATTTCAAATTTTGCCGTTATTACTTCTATCACGAACTCTCAACAATTTTTTGTGACCCAAAACAGGCTTTGCATTACTTTGGTCAAATATAACATTTTAGTTCTAATGCATACGCTAAATTTTGTCATACTTACTAATAATAAAATATGAAAATTTAAAAACATGCTTTTTTTTTTTTTTTAGTTATTACAACATGATTGTAAGTTGTTTGATTTCATATGTTTGTTTTCTATTATAATAACTCATAATATTTGTACATAAAAAAAATCATTATAGGTCAACTAAGTTATCATAGTTGAGATATATATATGTAAAAACTAATAAATTTTCAATTTAATAAGAGGTCAAACTCATACATCATATACTCAACTTATACATCATATACTCAACTTATAAAATAAAATAAAATATAGAGTAATTACGTGCCTTTGTCGACACTAAAGAGACAACGTCGAAAAAAAAGTGTCTTTTGTCGACGTCAAAGAGGTAATTTCGACAAAAACTGCCTTTAGTCGATGTTAAAGAGATAACTTCGACAAAAGGTGCCTTTATCGATTCTATCTCCTTAGCGTCGACAGAACTTTTGCCGACGCTAATCATTTTAGTATCGACAAAAGATCTGTTGTCGATGAGTGTTTAGTTTTCTAACAATTTTTTATTTTTAATTTTATTTTTAATTTTTTTTTACTTCTCTCCATGCTTTTTAACTTTAGAAAAGTCCAAATTTTTGTAGTGATACAATTTTATTTTTTGTTTTTGTTTTTAGAAATAGTTTTTTTATTTATTTTTTAGTACAGTGGGGTGGAAGGATTCGAACCAACCTGTTGGTCATTAAGTCATACATGTGCCAGCTGAGTTGTGCTTGTGCCAGCTGAGTTGTGCTCGCTTTGACGTTTTTAGAAATAATTACCATCTAGTTTAATGAAATGTATTTTAAAGTTAAATTACCACTTGCTAATGGATTTTAACATTAAACGAGATGGATAAATATTTAATTTAGAACAAAAATATATTTTAAAATATATAACGAAAAATATTAAAATTTAAAATAATAAATTTAATTACAAGTTTAGTGTCTAATCTGTGTTGCATTCAATATTTCTTAACAGGAACTTATCCAACAATTTTAAAATTTAAAACATATCAAATACAAAATAAAAAATTAGGGACGAAATAAACACCACTCGAAAAGAAAAAGATTAAACTTGTAATAGAAGCAAAATAATATTAGGTAAAATCATAGTGTGGGCCAGATAGCCCATTCGGACTCAAGAAGTTGCAAAAAATAAAAATTTATAAAAGATTAGAATCCGGGTAGAGAGATGCATAAGGTGACCGGTGACCGGTGACCGGTGCCGGAGGTTGGGTATATATAAAGATGATCGCGCGAGAAATGGATAAAGCCAATTTGGCAGTCGGCAGTCGGCAGTCGGCCGTTCCATTTTCTCATCCAAAATTTCTCTGCACAAAGAACGAAATCAAGAAAGAAAGAGACAGGCCATGGAATCATCCGAGTTTGAATTCTCTCAAATTGTCTGATTCTGAAAGCTAAACTTTCATCAAACTCGGTAAATCTCTCTCTATCTCTCTACTGTTGATTTGTTTCCAAGAAAACGGGAGGCCATTAAAGAAGATCATTGCTGTGTAGTGTTCTACTCAAAGTATGAAATTCTTTTGGGAACTCATAATCTGATCATATGTTTTTTCATTCATTCAGATCATTACAAGTTGAAGATTATAGTGATACTCTTTCTTTGCTGATTGTATCTATCTACTTTAATGGAGAGTGAATTCCAAATTCTGAATCAAACTGAGCCTTTCCCTGATTCTTGTAGATTTTAACTGTATTAGACTTGGTAATCTTTGATACTGCTAGAGTAGAAGGAGAGGGACGGGGGGTTTTTGTTCAGCGATGGGATTATGGCTGTTAGCTTCAACTGGGCCACCAATTAAACAAAGAGCGAGTTTGACTCTCAGGTTAAAACAAGCGGGTCGGGGTTCGTATAGCGGCAGCTAGGGAAGGTTTTTTTTTCTGGTTAATTTATATTTGGTTAGTATCGAATTTGTTCTGCATATTTTTGTGCTCTGGAAGAGTAGAAATGGAGAATTCGGTTCTCAAGCAGCTGTTGAAAAGTCTTTGCAACAATTCACAATGGATTTATGCTGTGTTTTGGAAGATTAAGTATCAATGTCCAGCGTAAGTTTCTTGATATATGTATGTAAATATTGCTCGATTCCGTAATCAGTATGTTTAATTTGAAAATTTGGATTATTATCAGGATATTGACTTGGGAAGATGGGTATTGCAATTATTCAAAATTGGAAAAACGTATGGAAATCATGACAGAGTATAGGATGATTAAAGAAAGGGATGAACATGTTTCTTCATACTATGGAACAAATATTCACAATGGTGATTCTGGAAGTTGTTCTGTTGGACCAGCGGTGGCTGATATGTTTAGCCTTCAATATGCACTGGGAGAGGGGTAAAATCTTATTTATTGTCATTTTCTTGCAAGTACATTTTATCTTCCTTTTCTTCCAACAAAAATTGATATGCCTGAAACTTAGCAAATATTATCTACTTTACTTGCTTGTTCTTCTGGTCTATGTTTGGAATTTTCCTTGCTTAATCTTAAAATGAAGGTTTTGAGGACTTAATGCAGATTCCATTATTGCCATGGCTATCATCTCATGCTACCATGGGCTTTAGTGTGCAGTTGTGGGTCCCATTACCATCAGTCCTTGCAACCTTCATATTTCTTAGAATTATTTTAGTGAGTTAATAGTGCTTAAGATGTACTGTTCTTTCTAATATCCTTAATCTACATGCCTAATTTTTTTAATTTTTATCTTATTCAAACTTTACATCAGGACTGTGGGCAGCGTGGCAAGTTCTGGAAATCATAGTTGGGTTTTCCTTGAAAATATGTTTACCAGCAATTTATTCACTGCTTCTATTTATGAGGTGTGTGTGGATTTCACTTTGGTTGCCATATGAGAAGGAAACCTGTTTTAGTTCTCCAGAAATGGGGCATGACGTAATCTAATGTGTTTATGCTGCAGGGTCCTACTGAATGGCTAATTCAATATGCATCTGGTATCAAGGTAATATAATTTTGATGCCACCTCATGTTGTTACCCCTGAGTGCATTCGATAATTCATAATTTTACAACACACTATTGAGAATTACAAATATGCTCTAGCTTGCAGTCTTGCGCTATCAGTGCTTGTACATTCCGATAGTTCTCTATTCCCATAATTCACGTGTTATTGCTTTCAACTAAAAGATCCAGTATTCATTTGCAGACTATTCTATTGGTGCCTGTTCTTCCTTTTGGAGTGTTGCAGCTTGGTTCATTGCAAATGGTGTGTATTTCTGAACTTTGGTGTGTGTGTTAAAAGTTCCATTCTTTTAAATGTTTAGTCTATTGATTGTTTAAAACTCTTTGGGTATAATACTTTGAGAAACAACATTTTGATTCCTCCCCGCTCAATTGAATTTCTCTACAACTATTCATCTCATACTCGGCTTTCCTGTCCTATTAAATCTCAGGTTACCGAAAATCTATCGGTGGTTGCTTATATCAAAGACAGATTCAGTGCCATTAACTTTGTTGATGGAAATTCTATAGGTGTTGCTTCAGACAAGGGTGTTTGGCCTCTCTGTGCATCAGTTTTTGTACCTAGTCCCTTTGATAGCTTGGATGAGCAAACAAACTTTACCACCTATATGCTGGAAGCTGAAAATCATGGGGCTTTTGATGATGTTAAGCCACCAGTGTCAACTTTTAATCAGTTTGTAACTATTCAAGATGTACTTACTGTATCTAGAAGAATTAGGCCTGAAACTCTTCACAGTGAAAAAGGACATAAATATGACATGCAAGGGTCTAATATGGAAGAACCATTTGCTCCACTTTTTCAATCTATTAGAGCTAGTGAAGTGGATTTTTCTGATTTATTTTCTCTGGAATCACTGCTACCTCCTTGCAGTCAATTGAGAAACCATGAGACAGGATTGTTTGAAGGGAACCCCCATAGTTTTCACTCTTATTCTGTTGACAATATAATTGGACAACCGTTTGGACATAATCTTGTGACCAAGAAAGAATATGGTTCTGCAGATAATCTATTTAGCTTTCCTCATGACTATGAACTACAGGAAGCACTTGGACCAGCATTGCTTGCACAGAAATATACTAATGACTTCTCGTATGATTCATCTAGCTCAATCAAAGATACAACCTCCAGTTTGATGTGCAGTAGATATTTCAAGGAAGATGATATTGAGCATCTCCTGGAAGCTGTGATAACTACAGATGATAATTCAGATGATACTTTTTTGAATAACACAATCAAAGCCAGAATTGCCCCTGTGGTAGGAAAATCACGTCTTTCTGCCAAAGTATGTTGTCAATCTGAATCAAGCGCAATAGTGGTGGATGATCCAGCCCTTTGGATCTTTCCTGAGTCTACGGTGACTGAAGTAGGCGGGAAAAATATAACTAGTTTGTCAACATCAAACTCTCTAGTTGTCAACAAACGGGAAGAAAATGACCGTGACATCAATCAGCATAGGAAAGGGATGAAACGTTCCAATTCTAGCCGACGGATCAAAGTTACTTCTAATACAAGACAAAGACCAAGGGATAGACAATTGATCCAGGATCGTATCAAAGAGTTACGTCAAATCGTCCCAAATGGTGCTAAGGTTGGTATCTTAAGAACTGCTGCGGTGTGTCAATTTAAGTTTTGTTTGCTTTTTTTCCCGTTCTTAGTAAGTTTGCCTTTGTGTCTAAATGGTAAACAGTGTAGCATTGACGGCCTCTTAGAGAAAACCATAAAGCACATGCTGTACTTACAAGGGGTAACTGACCAAGCTGAAAAGCTGAAGCAACTAGCCCAACAAGAGGTATAAGAAAAGGGTTGTGCCCTACATCAAAATAAATACCTTTTAGCCTTAGAATTTAGTAGATTACTTGTGCGCTAAATAAAATTCCTTGAAATGCTTTTTATAGGGTTCTGATTCTGAGGATTGCACTTTTGTTGAAAATGAGGATTTTAAACCGAATGGGGCTAGTTGGACTTGGGCGTTTGATATTGGGAGTGAGCTCCAAGTTTGCCCCATTGTTGTAGAGGATCTAGAATACCAAGGACACATGCTTATAAAGGTCTTTGTTTTATTTTCTTTTAAATGTCTTTTCTCTGAAGCTGCTAGCTTGTATTTTCTTTTAATACTATGTATGGATATCAATATCCTGTAGATGCTATGCGACGACATGGGACTGTTCTTAGAGATCGTTCAAATAATTCGAAATTTGGAATTAACAATATTGAAGGGTGTGATTGAACGCCATTCAAACAACTCTTGGGCTCATTTCATCGTCGAGGTATGCGGTTTATACTTGTATATCGAAATCGTCAAACGTAAAGCTAGATATCTGATTGTGATTTCATTTTAAACTTTTTTCACAGGCTCCAAGGGGCTTTCATAGAATGGATGTTTTCTGGCCTCTAATGCATCTTCTCCAGCGCAAAAGAAATCCTATCTCATGTAGGATTTGAGCCACATCCTATCTCCTCCATCATGTCAAGCAGATATGAAACATTTGTTGTTTATTAGTAATGTTTTCCTTGTAATATACTTGACTACCAAAACATGTATGCAACTCAATTTTGTATATACTATAATATTACATATATAAGATCTATATGCTAATAATTGTTGGTTTTTCTCATCAACATTTTAAGAAATCATGATTCAAAACCCATTTGTTTGTCCAAGCAGTTTGGGGCGTGTTTGTTAACGTTCTCGTTTTCTGTTTTTTGTTTCCTGTTTTTGTTTCTCATTTTTTAAGAAATAGACTTGTTTGATAACCATTTCCGTTTCTTGTTTATAACTTTTAAGAAATGTTTTTAAAAATGGTCAATTTGAGAAACTACAAAAAAAAAAATGTGTCCTTTGTTCCGTTTCTTTTTGTGTTATATATTTATACTATTCTCTAGTTAAGAATTCTCTCTTGGATAGTTGTTCAGCTGAGCACCTAGTTTCTAACTCCTACTCTTAGGTCCTGAGTTAAAAATAATTTTATTAGTGTTGTTAATTTTGTAAAGATCTTACTTGTAATAGATTAGATAATGTAGACTTTTAATAATTGACTTTTTTCTTTTTCTTTTAATGCATGTTATATATATTTTATATTATATAACCAAGGAACAAGAAACTGGAAATGAGAACGTTATCAAACACTGTGAATGTTTATTAACGAGATTGAAGAAGGAAGACGTAATAAAAATATGTTAATTATTTTTACAAAATTAAATTATTGGTGATAAGAAATCAGGAGGTGCACCGAGATATCCCAATCAGATTGACATAACTTTAGCACCCTCATCATCTAACTCATTCCAATAATTATTAAATAAGATATTGTCCTATAATAGTCATTTACATGTCATCTAAACTAAGAGTGGTAGAAAAAATAAAATGAAAAGACCCATATGCTCCATGTTGAATGATGACACAATGCCACGACCATATCTGCAAAATTAGAAATTCGTGAATTATGAGTAAATGTTACAAACATTATGATTATGAACAAAAATAGAAAGTATGCATTAGAATATTTATGAAGAAAAAACTCACAGGTAGAATATATCTACGAAGAAGTTGAACGATTATCACAACTTGAAGCTTTGATTTTTCTCCATCAGCAGTTCCATTCTTCAAGCATCCCCTCAAGCTTTTTGGCAAATATATCATCTACACTTTGATGATCATGTGATGATTCCATTTGTGTTGTTGGACTATAAGTAAAATTAAAATCTTGTCAACTAAGAGAATTATGATCAAAATAGAACAACAACCAAATTCTCAAACCCTAGATTTCTCCTAAAACACAACTACTTCAAATTTTAACTCCATATACACATAATAAAAGACTTAAGAAAATAAACCAAGAAATTTAACTGTACCACATTTCAGACGATGGTTGAGTGTCTATCGAAGGTTGAATAATATCCTTCTGAAGTTCAGTTGATTTCAAATCATTCAATTTTTGATATAATTGTCTGATCTCATCTTCAACAAAATCATTCCATTGTAGTTCTCTGTCATTTTCAGTCATGTCCATACTGTTGCAAAGTTGATTGTTCGAATCGATCACTTCTACTAATTTTCTACGTTTGGGATTCTGATCATGTAATTCCATTTGTATCGGTGCGCTGCAAAATCAAAATTTTGTTTATAGTCATCACATTAAAGAAAAATAAATTTGCAACTACAATAATAATATATATATATATATATATATATATATATATATATATATATATATATATATATGTGTGTTTTTTTAAAAAAAAAAAAAAAAATTTGAAGATTGAACTCATAACCTCTTAGGCATGGGCACAACCTTATGCCATGTTCAATTTGGCAAAGATTATAAAATCTTTTTATCTTGCAACTCCCTAAATTTCTTTTGTGATCACATAATAGGCTCCAAGTTTCTTCACCCAAAAAATATCTTATATATTACATGAAAAAAAATGAGGACTTTAGAAATTGAATCTTACCACATTTCAGCCGGTTGATTCTCTATTGAAGGTCGAATAATATCCTTTCCAACCTCATGTGATTCTGAATCATTCAAACGTTCAAGTAATTCCCTGATCTCATCTCCAACAAACTCCATATTCATATCGATACAAGATTGATCTTCCAAACCATTCCATGATTGAAGTTTTCTCTCATCTTCGGTCAGTTCTATATTGTCTACCAATTTCCTGCGTTTGGGATTCTGAACATATAATTCCATTGATGTCGTTGCCCTACAAAATCAAAATCAAAATCTTGTTAAGAATTGTGTTTATATATGGTCATCATACAGAAAAATAAATTTTCAACTACGATAATTATCCATTAAAAAGAAATAATTGCTAAGTTCCCTAAATTTGTTTGTGACATAATTGATTTCAAGTTTCTTCCCCTATTCTTTGGGATGGCCGAACTCTAATGAAAATGAAAATCACAACAAAATTGTCACACCCCATAATTCTTCTTATAATATTTCTCCTAAAACATAACTACTCCAAATTTTAACATAATCAGAATCTGCACACGAAAAATGAAAAACAAAAAGTTCAAAGTAAACTCAAAATCAAACTGAAATTTGTTTTAAAATTTGGTTACAATATAAAGCTGAAAAATATAATAAATAGTTAAATATTTAATCAGTATATATTATATAGTGCATGAAATTAGAAGACTTGAGAGATTGAATCTTACCCCATGTCAGCAGCAGGTTGATTTGGTTTGGGATTCTGTCCATATCCTTCCATCCATGTTGTTGTTGGCGGAAAAGTATATGTTTGCATTGTTGTAGCTGAGACCGCCACTTTTTCCTTTTTCACCATTTTTTTTCGAATCATGCAAAGTACGTAGGAATCATGTACGATCCCTTTTGGTGCGAGAGTAGGATCAAGAGTGTACTCATACATGATCCAAGAACAATCATCATGGTTAGCTTTGAGTTTATGATTCTCAAAGTGAAAACGCTTAATAGTACCAATAAGAGCATCGTTAGCAGAAGAAAACACTTTAATGGCTTTGTTTTCTCCACTCCAAGTACCACCGTTAGAGCCGACTTGTCTAACGATACGAGATTTCTTCTTCTTGAGCATGGTGAAAAAATATAGGTCTTGACCATCAATACCTCCCAATTGTTGCCATATGAGAGAAGGTTCATGGATGTAAAGATCAATGACGGGCAACGGCAGTAGCACAAAAGGAGGATTGTGTTCTCCAACAATCTTGTGGTAAAGATAGTAGGTCAATAGTTCTTCGTCGGTGGGAGAAAATGTGTAGCCAAGCGGAATGCTCAGATGATTCATCATCATCACAACCAAGAAATACAGAGAAAAATCTAAAACAGTTCTCTTAAAATCTAGAAAATGAAGACTACAACAAATATGCTTTTTTATAGAGTTTTAAAATATGTAGAAAAAAAAAAAAAATGGCGCCAAAAAATGGCGCCAAAAAATTCAGCTATTTTTTCTCTTTTTTTAAAATGTAGTATTTTACCATTTTTAATTTAGGGATCGTTTTTTGTTTTTAATAAAATAGCGCGGGGTAGGTGAGGGAAAATTGAAAATTTCATTGTTCCGAAGTTGATGAAATGAAAATATGCGGTTTAATTGAAAAAGAAAGTTTATAATATATAGCTTTAAACATTTCTTTGGTTTTAGGTCGGTCATGAATATATGATCTATACCTCTCAATTTCTACTCTCCATTTAATCTCTCTATTTGAATTATCTAATAGGGTCATGAAATTACAAGAATATTGAATAGGTAAATTACCAATATTTAAACATAAAATTGAAAATTCAAGAACTTATTCGATATTGGAAGCTAATTATAAAAACATTGTCGTTAAATTAAAACAAATTGATTTTAAATTATATAAGATGCAACTCTTCTTCAATCTACCATAAAAAAAAAAAACATTCAAGAATTATGAGACAGAGGAATAAATAAAACAAAGTTACGATAAATGACATCAAAACCAAGAATTAAAATGTCGATGTCGACGAAAATGTCGAGGTCCAGATTTTACGTAAATGTTTATGAAAATGAAAATGTTTATGAAAATTTCGAGATTTTTTTATGGAAATTGATAGAAATTTACTGAAGTAGACAATGACACTTTAATTATGGCTTAATTAGAGTATAATTGACTATTTTTAATTATCATATCTAAACACTAAGCCAATATTTTGATGAAAATGTTGATGAAAGTGTTGCGAGCATAAATTTTGAAAAAAAATATACAAATTGTTTAAATTATTTCATGTAACTTTAATTGTGGCTTAATTATACTATAATTGATCGTTATTAACCATGATATCTAAAATATATAATATTTATATTGAAATGTCGATGCTAGGAAAAACTTTGGAAAAAAATATGAAAACTGATGAAAATTGTTTGAATTAGTAAATGAGGTTTTCACTATAAATTAACTATTTTTAATCATCATATATCTATTTACATAAAAAAATGTCATTGAAATATGTTTTGAAAAATTAAGAAGAATGGTTAGACATATTTAAATTAATAAATGAGAAAAATATGAAAATATCTAGAAAAGAAAGTTTTAAAATAAATATTTTTTTGTCATTTAATAATTAATTCAAATATTATCTTTATACAATTTTAACTGAGACATAACTACTAGGGAGTTAGAGAAATAAAATAGAATGTCTAGTTTTAAATGGTGAAAATTTCTAAAAGTAAGAATGTCTTGCACTCTATATCTACCTTGATTGTGGGGGAGGGTTGTTAATTTTTTGTCATTATAATCCTACTACTTATCACCTCTAATTTTAAAATAAAATGATTGGAGACCGTAATATTTTTGAGTGAGGTGTTTGGTTTTCGTTAATTGAAGTTGAGATTTCCAATTTCCGTTATGTCTGGTCGATGATGTATACATGCGGATATACCTCCATAATGGTGCATCCATACGCGACTTCTATTGGTATTTTCACAGACATACTCCACTACATTGACTATGACTAGTGTATTCCGAAAGTGCAACTCCTAAAAATAGCAAACAAACCATTCCTCTCTCTCCACCTTACTATTTAGGTTCGTCAGTCGATATGTCTATGAACATTTCATCTTTCCCTATAACCGTGCATTTTTTAAATCTTGTAGGCTCAACCGAATCCAAAAACAAAAGAGTTACCCTAGTGGCTGATCCATAACTTTGTGTCGAGGGGCTTGAAATATTTTGACAATAGTCATTTGCGAATGTAAGCATAACTCAACTGATATAAAACATGTACTATATTTTGATAAATAGTCGTTTGCGAATGTAAGAATATTACCATTCCTTCAGAAGAATAACAAAAAGAGACTATGCCAACCCATTGATCTTTTGGTATAATGAAAAGCACAATAGCTTGTTATTGTTTTCCATGCAAAATCTGGTTATGGTTCTATCTAGTGCCATTACTTGAACATGTACAGAAAGATTTGTTAATAAAACTCAAAACCAAAGGCTTTCATCATCCACTATATTCTCCACGTCCATCTGAAAAGAAATCACAAAATAAGAGAAATGTATGCTTCCTACAATTTACAATACCAGCAAAAAGTTCGCTTACTCTTTAGAATGACAGCTTCTTAGATCGAAAAATCGCAGAATTTGCGATAGATTCTTGAGAGACATCTCCAATTCCTCGAGTCCTCGACAACCGTTGTCGATCAGAAACGCTCTGGAGCACCGCTGTTACAGAATCAAACTAATCCCTTGTCGTTCTTGTTCACTACGCGAACTGAGATTTCAAGAGAAAATTCCGAGTCGCCGAGCTTTGGACGGTGGATCTTTGTTGCGATTGAGGTTAGGGAGAAGAGAGGAGGCGACGCGTTTTTGAAGTTGTTCGAGTTCTTCCTTTCGATTTTGACCCCAAGCTGATAATTTTTTTTGCCCCCAATATTTTGGATCTTTGGAAGGTCGTATCTTTTGGTACATGAAAATTTGGGCTTGGCTTTTAATTTCGATTTTAGCAAAAATTTGGGCCTTCGAAAATATAAACATGTTTGCATCTGGGCTTGACAAATTTGGAATGGGGTAACCAGAAGAATGTCTACAAACTATAAAGCCAACATGAAAAATGTCTAACACCTTTTTTATTTTGAATAATGTCTAAACCCTATATTTAGTAAGGCAACCTAAACACAATTGAACAAACCTACCCTTCTACCATTTTCAATAATTTTGAAAATAAAAATAGGCTGCAAAAATGTAAATTGTTGGAAGAGAGAGGGGAAGTTATGGATGGAGAGTTAAAAAGACGTTAAAAAGGGAAAAAAATAATTGACATTTATCCCATGAGAGTTACATGGTTATACTCCCAGGACCCGAATTTCGGCTCTGTATACCTGAGGAATTTCGGCTTTGTATACCTAAGAAATTTCGGCTTTGTATACGCTTTGTATACCTAAGAAAGTGATGAATTTAGGCTTTGTATACCTGAGTGATGAATTTGGGCTCTGTATATCTGAGGAATTTCGGCTCTGTATACCTGAGTGATGAATTTCGGCCCTGTATATCTGAGGAATTTTGGCTCTGTATACCTGAGTGATGAATTCCGGCTCTGTATATATGAGGAAGTGATGAATTCCGACTTTGTATATCTGAGGAAGTGATGAATTTCGGCTCTGTATACCTAAGGAAGTGATGAAGCTGCAGAAAAATTCACCACGTCACGTCAAGTGTATACATGATTGTACACATAGTAATAAAAGGAAACCATATGATTGACCAACCACTTACAACAGATGGATGGTATGCATGAGTCGCTCCGAATGGAAGATTGACAACCACTGTATACCCTTCCCTGATGAGTTGATTCATCCCTTCATTGAAGTGTATACAGTGCAATATTAACCCCACAACTTTTGAATCGGACAAATCGTAACAAATCGAAAAGAAAACGTACGATTAAAAAATTCAATAAATCCAAAAAAAAAAAAAAAAAAAAAAAAAAAATACCGTGTCCAGTAGTCGGAGAAAGCTTCGATTGACAGCTTCACGACGATTAAAAATTGGAGAAGTTATTGCGTGACGAAGCGACAACGATAAGTAGATGATAGAGATGCGTGAGGTTGAAGATGAACCCTAACTAAACTAACGAAAAAAATCTCAATCAACTAAAATCGGTTATTATATATAGGGATTTCATTCTACTAAATATTAATAATATTATTATTTTATTTAGTTATTTAAATTTTAAAATATTTACTTTTCTAATTCTATCCTATTTAATTAATTAAATATTTTGCAAAAAAAAAATCCGAATCAATGAATATCCTTGATATATAGGGATTTTATTAAAACTTATATTATTTAATTATTTAGATTTTAAAATATTTACTATTCTAATTATACCCTATTTAATTAATTAAATGTATTTAAATTTTAATATCTTCCATTTGTTAGAGTTGATATCGTATTTTCTAAACTATTTTAAACCTTTAAATTATGTAATCTTTTCATTTTGGAGTTATTTAATGTTTGAATATATAATTCTAGTCTAAGATAAATTTTGCTATTTATATTTATATTTTAATGTTATTTACCAATTGAAACTTACGCTATACGATATAATAAATTTTAAATTTGATACACGTTTCGTTGGTTTTTGACACACCCGTGGAGATATACAACGACAGCGCCGCACACACATTCGGTCAGGGTATACGTTTGGACACACCCTAATTACTAATACCTTGTAATCCTAAAGCTTCCCCTAAGTATAGGGAACAACCAAAACACTGCTCACCCTACGAATTAGGAGAGATTGATCAATATAACACATGTAGATACACAACGACATAAATTACTTAACGGAAAAAATAACAAAGTTTTTTTTAACCGAAAATCATCCATCTCACCAAACAAAAATTAATTAATTTCAAAACAAATTAAATTTTAAAATCCAATAAATTAATTTCAAAACTAATTAATTTTTAAAATAGGAAATCATATAATAATGGGAACGAACTAAAACAAACTTCTTCCTAAAAAACTCTAGACATGTGATGCAAACAATACACGTATTTAGACATTTTTCATTATGCCTAATTATTTGTAGACATTCTTCTTAAATTCTCTTTGGAATGCTGCAAGCAAACTGCTGCGGTTAGCTTTTTTTTACGAAAACTGTTACAATTTTATTAAATTTTGCAACACTTTTTAAACTGCTGTAAAAAAAATCGTCGCAATAGACATGTTTTCTTGTAGTGCATTCACCAAAAGGTTAGAGATTCAAATTTTCCACCTCACATATCGTCAATTTATTTATATATATATATATATATATATATATATTTGCGAATAGAAAATATGGTTAATATTTTTTAGATTAAAATTTCATTTTGATCTACTTTAGGTTTCATTACATTTTAGTGTTTGTACTTCAAATGTCGAATTTTAATTCTTTATATTTTCAATAAAGTTTAAAACGGAAGTCCAATATTAGTTTGAACTTGAAGTTAAATTTTATAAACAAAATTAGACTCCATTAGTATTCCCTCTATAAATTTTGAAAATATATGTTTACATTTTTATTTTCCTAGTGAAAATTATTACTATTATTTAACTAATTTTGATAAATAAAAAATAGCTTAAAACTAACTTTAAGTTTTATTGAAAGTACATTGACTAAAATTAATTTTTTGTTTTTTGAAAAGGCATTTTAATTAATGTGGGGTTTGAACCCATGACTTTATGGTTAAATGCACAATCTTATGCCAATTGAGCTATGCTCGAATTGACAATTTTTTTTTTTTGGATATTTGGAGCCACATAGAACTAAAATGGAATGAAACTCTGAATACAAGGACCAAAATAATATTTTAACTTATTTTTGAAGATAAAATATTATTTTGGTCCATGTACTTTAGGTCTCATTTTATTTTTGTCATTGTACTTTCAAATGTCTAGGTATTCAATAAATTTTAAAATTAGTCTTTATTAGTTTGAAATAATTTTTTATCATTTTTTTAGAAGCATTTTTTATCAAACTTGGTAGAATAATAATAATAATTTTCATAAGTAAAGATGACAAAATTTATAGAGACTATTAATAGATACTAAATATTTTTTTTGAAAAAGTTAACAATAAAGTAGATTTTAGTGAATTTTAATCTATTAATGGGATATTTCAAAGTTCAAGAGGGGCTCGAGCCCCTGGGCCTCTGCCCCTGGGTTACCCCACTTTGTTTTCAAATCTTTCAGGATAAACCATATTCATCTCTCTAACTACCCTAAACTATTTCATGCGATTTGAAATTTGTATATTGGAATTTTTGAAATCTTAAACCCTAAATGTTTATACTTGAATCCTCACGAGCAAAAGGACCTCAAACCTTCTACTTTTCGGTCTAAAACAAGAGGAAGAAACGAAATGCGAGAAATGATACTCACTTACCAAAGTTATGGAACCTGACGAAGGAAGAGAGAGGACAGACCAACGTTGAGTTTGGGAAGCGTCACTGCGGCGAACACTTGGATGGATGAAGGTCACAACGCAACGTACAATGCCCTAGTCTTCTCGTGTCGGATGCATGTGGACGCGTTTTCGGAGAGGCGAATCACCTAGGTTAGCCGATTGTATACAACCTCTAGCAGAAGTGGTGGAGTGTTGAAGGGGGTTACAAATTCCGAACGCCTAAATTCATCATGAAAATGACCTTGGGGAAAGCTCACGCAATCATCGTTTGCCTACACGTGCAGTATTTACTCATACCATCACACTAATGGCCTACGGTGGTTGGTCAAACTTCTGACGATTTTTAAATTCGATGTATACCTCATTGTATACAACAAGACGGGGGCAGACACGTGTAGTAACAAAATTTCATCGGATATACAATGTTGTCCAATTTAGTTTATTAGGGGTCAGTGTATAACCATGTAAATATCAAACTTGTCAAATATTTTATTTCTCTTTTACCGTCTCTGTTATCTTCCCATCTCTTACTCCTCGCTCCTCCCAACAATTTCTTTTTTTACAACACTATTTTATTCAATTTTTAAATTGTAGAAAATATAAGGAGGGTAGTTGTGTCCATTTTTGTACATATTGAATTATTAAATTTAGCGTTTACACATTATTCCAAAATCAAAGTGGGTTAGACATTTTTCAGGTTGACATCTCTCCTTTTAGACATTCTTCTTGTTACCTAGAGTTTTAAATCGCATATTTCTGCCAAAGCATGTTGTCAATTTGAATCAAGCACAGCTGCGCACCTACTGAAGTAAGCGGGAAAAATATAACTAGTTTGTCAACATCAAACTCTCTAGTTACTTCTAATACAAGACAAAGACCAAGGGATAGACAATTGATCCAGGATCGTAACATCGTCGAGGTATGCGGTTTATACTTGTATATCGAAATCGTCAAACGTAAAGCTAGATATCTATTGTGATTTCATTTTAAACTTTTTTCCCAGGCTCCAAGGGGCTTTCATAGAATGGATGTTTTCTGGCCTCTAATGCATCTTCTCCAGCGCAAAAGAAATCCTATCTCATGTAGGATTTGAGCCACATCCTCTCTCCTCAATGTCAAGCAGATATGAAACATTTGTTGTTTATTAAGTAATGTTTTCCTTGTAATATACTTGACGACCAAAACATGTATGCAACTCAATTTTGTATATACTATAATATTACATATATAAGATTTATCTGCTAATAATTGTTGGTTTTTCTCATCAACATTTTAAGAAATCATGATTCAAAACCTATTTGTTTGTCCAAACATTTGAGGGCGTGTGATAACGTTCCCGTTTTCTATTTTCTGTTTCTGTTTTTCATTTTTTAAGAAATAGATTTGTTTGATAACCATTTCCGTTTCTTGTTTCTAACTTTTAAGAAACGTTTCTAAAAAATGGTCAATTTGAGAAGCTACATCAAACATGTTTCCTCTGTTCCGTTTCTTTTTCTGTGTTATATACTTATATTATCCTCTACCTAAGAATTGTCTCTCTTGGATTTTTGGTCAACTGAGCACCTAGTTTCTGACTCCTACTCTTAGGTCTCGAGTTCAAAATGCAAGCAAAGATTTTTTATTCTTAGTAGTATATTTTTACTCATTAAAATATGCATTTAGTCTCACTTTAATATTTATAAATTTGTTATATGCATATTCATATGTTATTTTAAATTGTGTAATATATATATATATATATATATATATATTTATATATTATTTAATTTTTTAGTACACTTAGAGTTAGTTAGAATTTTGCAATATATAAATAATTTACAACTGACATTTATAGCAAAATTTTTTTTATTAGTGTTAATTTTGCATAGAAGCTTACTTGTATTAGATAATGTAGATTTTTATTTTTATTTTTTTAATGCATGTTATATATATTATATTATATAACCAAATTTTATTTAAACTATAAATAAATGGAGAAAAAAAGGTAAAAAAAAAACAAGAAACAAGAAACCATTATCAAACAAGTTTTTGTTTCAGTTTCTTTTTTTAAAAAACAAGAAACGTGAGTGGTTATCAAACATGTTTCTGTTTCTAGTTCTACTGTGAATGTTTATTAACGAGATTGAAGAAGGAAGACGTAATAAAAATATGTTAGTTATTTTCACAAAATTAAATTACTGGTTTTAAGAAATCAGGAGGTGCACCGAGATATCCCAATCAGATTGACATAACTTTAGCACCCTCATCATCTAACTCATTCCAATAATTATTAAATAAGATATTGTCCTATAATAGTCATTTACATGTCATCTAAACTAAGAGTGGTAGAAAAAATAAAATGAGAAGACCCATATGCTCCATGTTGAATGATGACACAATGCCACGACCATATCTGCAAAAATAAGTATGCATTAGAATATTTATGAAGAAAAAACTCACAGTTCTACGAAGAAGTTGGACGATTTTCATAACTTGAAGCTTTGATTTTTCTACATCAGCAGTTCCATTCTTCAAGCATCCCCTCAAGCTTTTTTGCAAATATATCATCTACACTTTGATGATCATGTGATGATTCCATTTGTGTTGTTGGACTATAAGTAAAATTAAAAATCTTGTCAACTAAGAGAATTATGATGAAAATAGAACAACAGCCAAATTGTCAACCCTAGATTTCTCCTAAAACACAACTACTTCAAATATTAGGGATATATATAATAAGAAAATAAATCAGACTTTAGAAATTTAACTGTACCACATTTCAGATGGTTGAGTGTCTATAGAAGGTTGAATAATATCCTTCTGAAGTTCAGTTGATTTCAAATCATTCAATTTTTGATATAATTGTCTGATCTCATCTTCAACAAAATCATTCCATTGTAGTTCTCTGTCATTTTCAGTCATGTCCATACTGTTGCAAAGTTGATTGTTCGAATCGATCACTTCTACTAATTTTCTACGTTTGGAATTCTGATCATATAATTCCATTTGTGTTGGTGCGCTACAAAATCAAAATCTTGTTTATAGTCATCACATTAAAGAAAAATAAATTTGCAACTATAATAATAATAATAATAATACTAACTTTATGTATAAATATGCCTTTATTTATATATATATATATGTTGGATGTTCACTTTAACTTTATGTATAATAATAATAATAATAATAATAAGTATTTACTTGATGTTAGATGGTGGATTGAGATTGAATTTCTAACCCGTAGTCAAAAGCACAACTTTATGTAAACTGAGCTATGCTCGGTTTCACAAATAGTCATTGTTTTTAAACGAAGAGAAACCTAAAATTATAACACTATATTTCTAAAATAAAAAAATTATATTATAAAAAATTAATATATCAAGTCATTTTTTACCCTAAAAAATCATTTTTATAATTTTAATTTATTATTGGGATAGTTAAATTATGATAGCGATTGTTTCACAAGAGAAAACTTAAAATTATATAGTTTTTAAACAATAAAAAAATGATTGTTATTTTAGTATTTAAATTATAATTTAATTATTATAATATTAAATAAAAACCATAAGATTACTTGATATTTTAATTATAATTTTATAATAGTTATTATTTTTAAATAAAGAGAAAACTTGAAATTATAGTTATTATAAAAAATGTTAAGATAGCCCACTAAGGCCCATTCAGCCCAGGCCCAGACAATGTGATAGGTGTTGTGTAAAGCCCATTCGTTGGGTTTTCTAGAAGGAGTTTGTTGTATGGAATTGGTTGTGTGTGTGCGTGAGTAGAGTAGGAGTTTTACTCCCATTTCTTGTATATATGAATGAGTAAAGTTAGTCAATCAAATATATAAGAAAAAGGGTTTCTCCAGCTCAAATTCGATGAAATCGTCTTCTGCTTCTTCCTTCTTCTACTGCTATTCTGTTTAAATTCTCATAAAAAAGAATAAGAAATAAAAAAAAATTATTTGCCAAAGTGATTATAACTCGATTGTCATAAAATATGTGTTTACGACCAGAGGTTTGTGATTCGAATTTCCCTTAGTCAAATATAACATTTTAGTTCTAATTCATACCTTAAATTTTGTCATACTTACCAATAATAATATGAAAATTTAAAAACATGTTTTTTGTTTTTAGTTATTACTGTAAGTTGTTTGATTTCATATGTTTGTTTTCTATTATAATAACTCATAATATTTGTACATAAAAAAAATCATTATAGGTCAACTAAGTTATCATAGTTGAGATATATGTAAAACTAATAAATTTTCAATTTAATAAGAGGTCAAACTCATACATCATATACTCAACTTATTAAATAAAATATAGAGTAATTACGCGCTTTTGTCGACACTAAAGAGACAACGTCGAAAAAAAAAGTGTCTTTTGTCGACGTCAAAGAGGTAACTTCGACAAAAACTGCCTTTAGTCGATGTTAAAGAGGTAGCTTCGACAAAAGGTGCCTTTATCGATTCTATCTCCTTAGCGTCGACAGAACTTTTGCCGACGCTAATCATTTTAGTATCGACAAAAGATCTGTTGTAGATAAGTGTTTAGTTTTATAACAATTTTTATTTTTACTTTTAATTTTAATTTTTTTTTACTTCTCTCCATGCTTTTTAACTTTAGAAAAGTCCAAATTTTTGTAGTGATACAATTTTATTTTTTATTTTTGTTTTTAGAAATAGTTTTTTTTTTTTGGAGTACATTGGGGGTGGAGGGATTCGAACCAACCTCTTGGTCATTAAGTCATACATGTGCCAGCTGAGCTGTGCTCGCTTTGACGTTTAGAAATAATTACCATCTAGTTTAATGAAATGTATTTTAAAGTTAAATTACCACTTGCTAATGGATTTTAACATTCAACGAGATAGGTAAATATTTAATTTAGAACAAAAATATATTTTAAAATAAATAACGAAAAATATTAAAGTTTAAAATAATAAGTTTAATTACAAGTTTAAAATAATAAGTTTAATTACAAATTTAGTCTCTAAATTTTCAATTTTTTATCTAGTCCCTAAATTTTAAAAAACTTCTAATAGGTTGTTGAATTTAAAAAAAAATGTCTAATACATTATTAAAATTTTAATTTTGTATCTAATAAATTCCTGAATTTTCAATTTCGTATTTAATATATCTTTGTTGCATTCAATATTTTTTAAAATTCACGAATCTACTATGCACAAATTTATAACAAGAATTTATTGAACAATTTTAAAATTTAAAACATATCAAATACAAAATAAAAAATTCAGGGACGAAATAAACACCACTCGAAAAGAAAAAGATTAAATTTGTAATAGAAGCAAAATAATACGAGGTAAAAACATAGTGTGGGCCAGATAGCCCATTCGGACTCAAGAAGTTGCAAAAAATAAAAATTTATAAAAGATTAGAATCCGGTTAGAGAGATGCATAAGGTGACCGGTGACCGGTGCCGGAGGTTGGGTATATGTAAAGATGATCGCGCGAGAAATGGATAAAGCCAATTTGGCAGTCGGCAGTCGGCAGTCGGCCGTTCCATTTTCTCATCCAAAATTTCTCTGCACAAAGAACGAAATCAAGAAAGAAAGAGACAGGCCATGGAATCATCCGAGTTTGAATTCTCTCAAATTGTCTGATTCTGAAAGCTAAACTTTCATCAAACTCGGTAAATCTCTCTCTATCTCTCTACTGTTGATTTGTTTCCAAGAAAACGGGAAGCCATTAAAGAAGATCATTGCTGTGTAGTGTTCTACTCAAAGTATGAAATTCTTTTGGGAACTCATAATCTGAGCATAAATTTTGAAAAAGAATATACAAATTGTTTAAATTATTCCATGTAACTTTAATTGTGGCTTAATTATACTATAATTGATCATTATTAACCATGATATCTAAAATATATAATATTTATATTGAAATGTCGATGCTAGGAAAAACTTTGGAAAAAATATGAAAACTGATGAAAATTGTTTGAATTAGTAAACGAGGTTTTAACTATAAATTAACTATTTTTAATCATCATATATCTATTTACATAAAAATGTCTTGATTGAAATATGTTTTGAAAAATTAAGAAGAATGGCCAGACATATTTAAATTAATAAATGAGAAAAATATGAAAATATCTAGAAAAGAAAGTTTTAAAATAAATATTTTTTTTTGTCATTTAATAATTAATTCAAATATTATCTTTATACAATTTTAAGTGAGACATAGCTACAATTTTAAGTGAGACATAGCTACTAGGGAGTTAGAGAAATAAAATAGAATTTCGGCTCTTTGTATACCTGAGGAAGTGATGAATTTCGGCTCGATATACCTGAGGAATTTCGGCTTTGTATACCTGAGGAATTTCGGCTTTGTATACGCTCTATATACCTAAGAAAGTGATGAATTTAGACTTTGTATACCTGAGTGATGAATTTAGGCTCTGTATATCTGAGGAATTTCGGCTCTGTATACCTGAGTGATGAATTTCGGCCCTGTATATCTGAGGAATTTTGGCTCTGTATACCTGAGGAATTTTGGCTTTGTATACGCTCTGTATACCTGAGAAAGTGATGAATTTCGGCTCTGTATACCTGAGTGATGAATTCCGACTCTGTATATCTGAGGAAGTGATGAATTCCGACTCTGTATATCTGAGGAAGTGATGAATTTCTGCTCTGTATACCTAAGGAAGTGATGAAGCTGCAGAAAAATTCACCACGTCACGTCAAGTGTATACATGATTGTACACATAGTAATAAAAGGAAACCATATGATTGACCAACCACTTACAACAGATGAATGATATGCATGAGTCGCTCCGAATGGAAGATTGACAACCACTGTTACTATTTAGGTTCGTCAGTCGATATGTCTATGAACATTTCATCTTTCCCTATAACCGTGCATTTTTTAAATCTTGTAGGCTCAATCGAATCCAAAAACAAAAGGGTTACCCCAGTGGCTGATCCATAACTTTGTGTCGAGGGGCTTGAAATATTTTGACAATAGTCATTTGCGAATGTAAGCATAACTCAACTGATATAAAACATGTACTATATTTTGATAATAGTCGTTTGCGAATGTAAGAATATTACCATTCCTTCAGAAGAATAACAAAAAAAGACTATGTCAACCCATTGATCTTTTGGTATAATGAAAAGCACAATAGCTTGTTGTTCTTTTCCATGCAAAATCTGGTTATGGTTCTATCTAGTGCCATTACTTGAACATGTACAGAAAGATTTGTTAATAAAACTCAAAACCAAAGGCTTTCATCATCCACTATATTCTCCACGTCCATCTGAAAAGAAATCACAAAATAAGAGAAATGTATGCTTCCTACAATTTACAATACCAAAAAAAAGTTCACTTACTCTTTAGAATGACAGCTTCTTAGATCGAAAAATCGCAGAATTTGCGATAGATTCTTGAGAGACATCTCCAATTCCTCGAGTCCTCGACAACCGTTGTCGATCAGAAACGCTCTGGAGCACCGCTGTTACAGAATCAGACTAATCCCCTGTCGTTCTTGTTCACTACGCGAACTGAGATTTCAAGAGAAAATTCCGAGTCGCCGAGCTTTGGAGGGTGGATCTTTGTTGCGATTGAGGTTAGGGAGAAGAGAGGAGGCGACGCGTTTTTGAAGTTGTTCGAGTTCTTCCTTTCGATTTTGACCCCAAGCTGATAATTTTTTTTGCCCCCAATATTTTGGATCTTTGGAAGGTCGTATCTTTTGGTACATGAAAATTTGGGCTTGGCTTTTAATTTCGATTTTAGCAAAAATTTGGGCCTTCGAAAATATAAACATGTTTGCATCTGGGCTTGACAAATTTGGAATGGGGTAACCAGAAGAATGTCTACAAACTATAAAGCCAACATGAAAAATGTCTAACACCTTTTTTCTTTTGAATAATGTCTAAACCCTATATTTAGTAAGGCAACCTAAACACAATTGAACAAACCTACCCTTCTACCATTTTCAATAATTTTGAAAATAAAAATAGGCTGCAAAAATGTAAATTGTTGGGAAGAGAGAGGGGAAGTTATGGATGGGGAGTTAAAAAGACGTTAAAAAGGGAAAAAAATAATTGACATTTATCCCATGAGAGTTACATGGTTATACTCCCAGGACCCGAATTTCGGCTCTGTATACGCTTTGTATACTTGAGGAAGTGATGAATTTCGGCTCTATATACCTGAGGAATTTCGGCTTTGTATACCTGAGGAATTTCGGCTTTGTATACGCTCTGTATACCTAAGAAAGTGATGAATTTAGGCTTTGTATACCTGAGTGATGAATTTAGGCTCTGTATATCTGAGGAATTTCGGCTCTGTATACCTGAGTGATGAATTTCGGCCCTGTATATCTGAGTAATTTTGGCTCTGTATACCTGAGGAATTTTGGCTTTGTATACGCTCTGTATACCCGAGAAAGTTATGAATTTCGGCTCTGTATACCTGAGTGATGAATTCCGGCTCTGTATATCTGAGGAAGTGATGAATTCCGACTCTGTATATCTGAGGAAGTGATGAATTTCGGCTCTGTATACCTAAAGAAGTGATGAAGCTGCAGAAAAATTCACCACGTCACGTCAAGTGTATCTATGATTGTACACATAGTAATAAAAGGAAACCATATGATTGACCAACCACTTACAAAAGATGGATGATATGCATGAGTCGCTCCGAATGGAAGATTGACAACCACTGTATACCCTTCCCTGATGAGTTGCTTCATCCCTCCATTGAAGTGTATATAGTGCAATATTAACCCCACAACTTTTGAATCGGACAAATCGTAACAAATCGAAAAGAAAACGTACGATTAAAAAACTCAATAAATCCAAAAAAAAAAAAAAAATACCGTGTTAGTAGTCGGAGAAAACTTCGATTGACAGCTTCACGACGATTAAAAATTGGAGAAGCTATTGCGTGACGAAAAATTGGAGAAGCTTGACGTTGAAGATGAACCCTAACTAAACTAACGAAAAAAATCTCAATCAACTAAAATCGGTTATTATATATAGGGATTTCATTCTACTAAATATTAATAATATTATTATTTTATTTAGTTATTTAAATTTTAAAATATTTACTTTTCTAATTCTATCCTATTTAATTAATTAAATATTTTGTAAAAAAAAAATCTGAATCAATGAATATCCCTGATATATAGGGATTTTATTAAAACTTATATTATTTAATTATTTAGATTTTAAAATATTTACTATTCTAATTATACCCTATTTAATTAATTAAATGTATTTAAATTTTAATATCTTCCATTTGTTAGAGTTGATATCGTATTTTCTAAACTATTTTAAACCTTTAAATTATGTAATCTTTTCAGTTTGGAGTTATTTAAGGTTTGAATATATAATTCTCTAAGATAAATTTTGCTATTTATATTTATATTTTAATGTTATTTACCAATTGAAACTTACGCTATACGATATAATAAATTTTAAATTTGATACACGTTTCGTTGGTTTTTGACACACCCGTGGAGATATACAACGACAGCGCCGCACACACATTCGGTCAGGGTATACGTTTGGACACACCCTAATTACTAATACCTTGTAATCCTAAAGCTTCCCCTAAGTATAGGGAACAACCAAAACACTGGTCACCCTACGAATTAGGAGAGATTGATCAATATAACACATGGAGATACACAACGACATAAATTACTTAACGGAAAAAATAGCAAAGTTTTTTTTAACCGAAAATCAGCTACCTCACCAAACAAAAATTAATTAATTTCAAAACAAATTAAATTTTAAAATCCAATAAATTAATTTCAAAACTAATTAATTTTTAAAATAGGAAATCATATAAGGGGTATAATGGGGAACAAACTAAAACAAACTTCTTTCTAAAAAACTCTAGACATGTGATGCAAACAATACACGTATTTAGACATTTTTCATTCTGCCTAATTATTTGTAGACATTCTTCTTAAATTCCCTTTGGAATGCTGCAAGCAAACTGCTGCGGTTAGCTTTTTTTTTACGAAAACTGTTACAATTTTATTAAATTTTGCCACACTTTTTAAACTGCTGTAAAAAAAATTGTCGCAATAGACATGTTTTCTTATAGTGCATTGACCAAAAGGTTAGAGATTCAAATTTTCCACTCACATATCGTCAATTTATTTATATATATATATATATATATATATATATTTGCGAATAGAAAATATGGTTAATATTTTTTAGATTAAAATTTCATTTTGATCTACTTTAGGTTTCATTACATTTTAGTGTTTGTACTTCAAGTGTCGAATTTTAATTCTTTATACTTTCAATAAAGCTTAAAACGGAAGTCCAATATTAGTTTGAACTTGAAGTTAAATTTTGTAAACAAAATTAGACTCCATTAGTATTCCCTCTATAAATTTTGAAAATATATGTTTAAATTTTGTTTTTTCCTAGTGAAAATTATTACTATTATTTAACTAATTTTGATAAATAAAAAAATAGCTTAAAACTAACTTTAAGTTTTATTGAAAGTACATTGACTAAAATTGATTTTTTGTTTTTCGAAAAGGCATTTTAATTAATGTGGGGTTTGAACCATGACTTCATGGTTAAAGGCACAATCTTATGCCAATTGAGCCTCGAATTGACAATTTTTTTTTTTTGGATATTTGGAGCCACATAGAACTAAAATGGAATGAAACTCTGAATACAAAGACCAAAATAATATTTTAACTTATTTTTTAAGATAAAATATTGTTTTGGTCCATTAGGTCTCATTTTATTTTTGTCATTGTACTTTCAAATATCTAGGTATTCAATAAATTTTAAAATTAGTCTTTATTAGTTTGAAATCATTTTTTATCATTTTTTTTTAGAAGCATTTTTTATCAAACTTGGTAGAATAATAATAATAATTTTCATAAGTAAAGATATCAAAATTTATAGAGACTATTAATAGATACTAAATATTTGTTTTGAAAAAGTTAACAATAAAGTAGATTTTAGTGAATTTTAATCTATTAATGGGATATTTCAAAGTTCAAGAGGGGCTCGAGCCCCTGGGTTACCCCACTTTATTTCCAAATCTTTCAGGATAAACCATATTCATCTCTCTAACTACCCTAAACTATTTCATGCGATTCGAAATTTGTATATTGGAATTTTTGAAATCTTAAACCCTAAATGTTTATAAATCCTCACGAGCAAAAAGGACCTCAAACCTCCTACTTTTCGGTCTAAAACAAGAGGAAGAAACGAAATGCGAGAAATGATACTCACTTACCAAAGTTATGGAACCTGACGAAGGAAGAGAGAGGACAGACCAACGTTGAGTTTGGGAAGCGTCACTGCGGCGAACACTTGGATGGATGAAGGTCACAACGCAACGTACAATGCCCTAGTCTTCTCGTGTCGGATGCATGTGGACGCATTTTCGGAGAGACGAATCGCCTAGGTTAGCCGATTGTATACAACCTCTAGCAGAAGTGGTGGAGTGTTGAAGGGGGTTACAAATTCCGAACGCCTAAATTCATCATGAAAATGACCTTGGGGAAAGCTCACGCAATCATCGTTTGCCTACACGTGCAGTATTTACTCATACCATCACACTAATGGCCTACGGTGGTTGGTCAAACTTCTGACGATTTTTAAATTCGATGTATACCTCATTGTATACAACAAGACGGGGGCAGACACGTGTAGTAACAAAATTTCATCAGATATACAATGTTGTCCAATTTAGTTTATTAAGAGTCAGTGTATAACCATGTAAATATCAAACTTGTCAAATATTTTATTTCTCTTTTAGCGTCCCTGTTATCTTCCCATCTCTTTACTCCTCTCTCCTCCCAACAATTTCTTTTTTTACAACACCATTTTATTCAATTTTTAAATTGTAGAAAATATAAGGAGGGTAGTTGTGTCCATTTTTGTACATATTGAATTATTAAATTTATTTACACATTATTCCAAAATCAAAGTGGGTTAGACATTTTTCAGGTTGACATCTCTCCTTTTAGACATTCTTCTTGTTACCCCGAGTTTTAAACCGCATATTTCTGCCAAAGCATGTTGTCTTTCTGCCAGCCCTTTGGATCTTTCCTGAATCTACGGTGACTGAAGTAGGCGGGAAAAATATAACTAGTTTGTCAACATCAAACTCTCTAGTTACTTCTAATACAAGACAGAGACCAAGGGATAGACAATTGATCCAGGATCGTAACATCGTCGAGGTATGCAGTTTATACTTGTATATTGAAATCGTCAAATGTAAAGTTAGATATCAGATTGTGATTTCACTTTAAACTTTTTTCATAGGCTCCAAGGGGCTTTCATAGAATGGATGTTTTCTGGCCTCTAATGCATCTTCTCCGGCGCAAAAGAAATCTTATCTCATGTAGGATTTGAGCCACATCCTCTCTCCTCAATGTCAAGCAGATATGAAACATTTGTTGTTTATTAAGTAATGTTTTTCTTGTAATAAATATACTTGACGACCAAAACATGTATGCAACTCAATTTTGTATATACTATAATATTACATATATAAGAACTATCTGCTAATAATTGTTGCTTTTTCTCATCAACATTTTAAAGAAATCATGATTCAAAACCCATTATGTTTTTCGTTTCCTGTTCTGTTTCTCATTTTTTAAGAAATAGATTTGTTTGATTACCATTTCCGTTTCTTGTTTCTAACTTTTAAGAAACGTTTCTAAAAAATGGTCAATTTGAGAAGCTACATCAAACATGCATGTTTCCTCTGTTCCGTTTCTTTTTCTGTGTTATATACTTATATTATCCTCTAGCTAAGAATTGTCTCTCTTGGATTTTTGGTCAACTGAGCACCTAGTTTCTAACTCCTACTCTTAGGTCCGGAGTTCAAAATGCAAGCAAAGATTTTTTAATTTTTATTTTATTCTTTATAGTATATTTTTGCTCATTAAAATATGCATTTAGTCTCACTTTAATATTTTAAATTTGTCATATGCATATTTATATGTTATTTTAAATTTTGTAATATATATATATATATATATATATATTTATTTATTTAATTTTTTAGTACACTTAGAGTTAGTTAGAATTTTGCAATATATAAATAATTTACAACTGACATTTACAGCAAAAAAAATAATTTTATTAGTGTTAATTTTGCATAGGAGCTTACTTGTATTAGATAATGTAGATCTTTATTTTTATTTTTTTAATGCATGTTATATATATGTTATATTATATAACCGAATTTTATTTAAACTATAAATAAATGGAGAAAAAAAAGGTAAAAAAAAAAAAAACAAGAAACAAGAAACCGTTATCAAACAAGTTTTTGTTTCGGTTTCTTTTTTTCAAAAACAAGAAACTTGAGTAGTTATCAAACATGTTTCTGTTTCTAGTTCTAAAAAAAAGAGAATAAGGAGCAAGCTATCCCAATCAGATTATCAAACAGACCGTGAATGTTTATTAACGAGATTGAAGAAGGAAGACGTAATAAAAATATGTTAATTATTTTCACAAAATTAAATTATTGGTGATAAGAAATCAGGAGGTGCACCGAGATATCCCAATCAGATTGACATAACTTTAGCACCCTCATGATCTAACTCATTCCAATAATTATTAAATAAGATATTGTCCTATAATAGTCATTTACATGTCATCTAAACTAAGAGTGGTAGAAAAAATAAAATGAGAAGACCCATATGCTCCATGTTGAATGATGACACAAAAATAGAAATTCGTGAATTATGAGTAAATGTTACAAACATTATGATTATGAACAAAAATAGAAAGTATGCATTAGAATATTTATGAACAAAAAACTCACAGTTCTACGAAGAAGTTGGACGATTTTCATAACTTGAAGCTTTGATTTTTCTCCATCAGCAGTTCCATTCTTCAAGCATCCCCTCAAGCTTTTTTGCAAATATATCATCTACACTTTGATGATCATGTGATGATTCCATTTGGGTTGTTGGACTATAAGTAAAATTAAAAATCTTGTCAACTAAGAGAATTATGATGAAAATAGAACAACAACCAAATTGTAAACCCTAGATTTCTCCTAAAACACAACTACTTCAAATATTAGGGATATATATAGTAAGAAAATAAATCAGACTTTAGAAATTTAACTGTACCACATTTCAGACGATGGTTGAGTGTCTATCGAAGGTTGAATATAATATCCTTCTGAAGCTCAGTTGATTTCAAATCATTCAATTTTTGATATAATTGTCTGATCTCATCTTCAACAAAATCATTCCATTGTAGTTCTATGTCATTTTCAGTCATGTCCATACTGTTACAAATTTGATTGTTCGAATCCATCACTTCTACTAATTTTCTACATTTGGGATTCTGATCATATAATTCCATTTGTGTTGGTGCGCTACAAAATCAAAATCTTGTTTATAGTCATCACATTAAAGAAAAATAAATTTGCAACTACAATAATAATAATATTAAAAAAAAAAAAAACTTCTTGACGGACAATTTTTCATTTCAATTCTTTTTTTTAAACAAAATCTTTTTATCTTGCAACTCCCTAACTTTCTTTTGTGATCACATAATAGGCTCCAAGTTTCTTCACCCAAAAAATATCTTATATATTACATGAATAAAAATGAGGACTTTAGAAATTGAATCTTACCACATTTCAGCCGGTTGATTCTCTATTGAAGGTCGAATAATATCCTTTCCAACCTCATGTGATTCTGAATCATTCAAACTTTCAAGTAATTCCCTGATCTCATCTCCAACAAACCCCATATTCATATCGATACAAGATTGATCTTCCAAACCATTCCATGATTGAAGTTTTCTCTCATCTTCCGTCAGTTCTATATTGTCTACCAATTTCCTACGTTTGGGATTCTGAACATATAATTCCATTGATGTCGTTGCCCTACAAAATCAAAATCAAAATCTTGTTAAGAATTGTGTTTATATATGGTCATCATACAGAAAAATAAATTTGGTTACAATAAAGCTGAAAAATATAATAAATAGTTAAATATTTAATCAGTATATATTATATAGTGCATGAAATTAGAAGACTCGAGAGATTGAATCTTACCCCATGTCAGCAGCAGGTTGATTTGGTTTGGGATTCTGTCCATATCCTTCCATCCATGTTGTTGTTGGCGGAAAAGTATATGTTTGCATTGTTGTAGCTGAGACCGCCACTTTTTCCTTTTTCACCGTTTTTTTTCGAATCATGCAAAGTACGTAGGTATCATGTACGATCCCTTTTGGTGCGAGAGTAGGATCAAGAGTGTACTCATACATGATCCAGGAACAATCATCATGGTTAACTTTGAGTTTATGATTCTCAAAGTGAAAACGCTTAATAGTACCAATAAGAGCGTCGTTAGCAGAAGAAAACACTTTAATGGCTTTGTTTTCACCACTCCAAGTACCACCATTAGAGCCGACTTGGTCTAACGATACGAGATTTTTTCTTCTTGAGCATGGTGAAAAAATATAGGTCTTGACCATCAATACCTCCCAATTGTTGCCATATGAGAGAAGGTTCATGGATGTAAAGATCAATGACGGGCAACGACAGTAGCACAAAAGGAGGATTGTGTTCTCCAACAATCTTGTGGTAAAGATAGTAGGTCAATAGTTCTTCGTCGGTTGGAGAAAATGTATAGCCAAGCGGAATGCTCAGATGATTCATCATCATCACAGGCAAAAAAACTTAGAGAAAAATCTAAAACAGTTCTTTTAAAATCGTAGAAAATGAAGAGTGCAACAAATATGTGTTTTTAGCTATTTTTTCTCTTTTTTTAAAATGTAGTATTTTACCATTTTTAATTTAGGGATCCTTTTTTTATTTTTAATAAAATAGCGCGGGGTAGGTGAGGGAAAATTGAAAATTTCATTGTTCCGAGGTTGATGAAATGAAAATATGCGGTTTAATTGAAAAAGAAAGTTTATAATATATAGCTTTAAACATTTCTTTGGTTTTAGGTCCGTCATGAATATATGATCTATACCTCTCAATTTCTACTCTCCATTTAATCTCTCTATTTGAATTATCTAATAGGGTCATGAAATTACAAGAATATTGAATAGGTAAATTACCAATATTTAAACATAAAATTGAAAATTCAAGAACTTATTCGATATTGGAAGCTAATTATAAAAACATTGTCGTTAAATTAAAACAAATTGATTTTAAATTATATAAGATGCAACTCTTCTTCTATCTACCATAAAAAAAAAACATTCAAGAATTATGAGACAGAGGAATAAATAAAACAAAGTTACGATAAATGACATCAAAACCAAGAATTAAAATGTCGATGTCGACGGAAATGTCGAGGTCCAGATTTTACGTAAATGTTTATGAAAATGAAAATGTTGATGAAAATTTCGAGATTTTTTTATGGAAATTGATAGAAATTTACTGAAGTAGACAATGACACTTTAATTATGGCTTAATTAGAGTATAATTGACTATTTTTAATTATCATATCTAAACACTAAGCCAATATTTTGATGAAAATGTTGATGAAAGTGTTGCGAGCATAAATTTTGAAAAAAAATATACAAATTGTTTAAATTATTTCATGTAACTTTAATTGTGGCTTAATTATACTATAATTGATCGTTATTAACCATGATATCTAAAATATATAATATTTATATTGAAATGTCGATGCTAGGAAAAACTTTGGAAAAAAATATGAAAACTGATGAAAATTGTTTGAATTAGTAAACAAGGTTTTAACTATAAATTAACTATTTTTAATCATCATATATCTATTTACATAAAAAATGTCATTGAAATATGTTTTGAAAAATTAAGAAGAATGGTCAAACATATTTAAATTAATAAATGAGAAAAATATGAAAATATCTAAAAAAGAAAGTTTTAAAATAAATATTTTTTTTTGTCATTTAATAATTAATTCAAATATTATCTTTATACAATTTTAACTGAGACATAGCTACTAGGGAGTTAGAGAAATAAAATAGAATGTCTAGTTTTAACTGTTGAAAATTTCTAAAAGTGAGAATGTCTTGCACTCTATATCTACCTTGATTGTGGGGGAGGGTTGTTAATTTTTTTTCATTATAATCCTACTACTTATCACCACTTTCTTAATTTTCAATTCAGAATTTTAAAATAAAATGATTGGAGACCGTAATATTTTTGAGTGAGGTGTTTGGTTTTCGTTAATTGAAGTTGAGATTTCCAATTTCCGTTATGTCTGGTCGATGATGTATACATGCGGATATACCTCCATAATGGTGCATCCATACGCGACTTCTATTGGTATTTACACAGACATACTCCACTACATTGACTATCACTAGTGTATTCCGAAAGTGCAAATCCTAAAAATAGCAAACAAACCATTCCTCTCTCTCCACCTTACTATTTAGGTTCGTCAGTCGATATGTCTATGAACATTTCATCTTTCCCTATAACCGTGCATTTTTTAAATCTTGTAGGCTCAACCGAATCCAAAAACAAAAGGGTTACTCCAGTGGCTGATCCATAACTTTGTGTCGAGGGGCTTGAAATATTTTGACAATAGTCATTTGCGAATGTAAGCATAACTCAACTGATATAAAACATGTACTATATTTTGATAATAGTCGTTTGCGAATGTAAGAATATTACCATTCCTTCAGAAGAATAACAAAAAGAGACTATGCCAACCCATTGATCTTTTGGTATAATGAAAAGCACAATAGCTTGTTATTGTTTTCCATGCAAAATCTGGTTATGGTTCTATCTAGTGCCATTACTTGAACATGTACAGAAAGATTTGTTAATAAAACTCAAAACCAAAGGCTTTCATCATCCACTATATTCTCCACGTCCATCTGAAAAGAAATCACAAAATAAGAGAAATGTATGCTTCCTACAATTTACAATACCAGCAAAAAGTTCACTTACTCTTTAGAATGACAGCTTCTTAGATCGAAAAATCGCAGAATTTGCGATAGATTCTTGAGAGACATCTCCAATTCCTCGAGTCCTCGACAACCATTGTCGATCAGAAACGCTCTGGAGCACCGCTGTTACAGAATCAAACTAATCCCCTGTCGTTCTTGTTCACTACGCGAACTGAGATTTCAAGAGAAAATTCCGAGTCGCCGAGCTTTGGAGGGTGGATCTTTGTTGCGATTGAGGTTAGGGAGAAGAAAGGAGGCGACGCGTTTTTGAAGTTGTTCGAGTTCTTCCTTTCGATTTTGACCCCAAGCTGATAATTTTTTTTGCCCCCAATATTTTGGATCTTTGGAAGGTCGTATCTTTTGGTACATGAAAATTTGGGCTTGGCTTTTAATTTCGATTTTAGCAAAAATTTGGGCCTTCGAAAATATAAACATGTTTGCATCTATGGGCTTGACAAATTTGGAAAGGGGTAACCAGAAGAATGTCTACAAACTATAAAGCCAACATGAAAAATGTTTAACACCTCTTTTATTTTGAATAATGTCTAAACCCTATATTTAGTAAGGCAACCTAAACACAATTGAACAAACCTACCCTTCTACCATTTTCAATAATTTTGAAAATAAAAATAGGCTGCAAAAATGTAAATTGTTGGGAAGAGAGAGGGGAAGTTATGGATGGAGAGTTAAAAAGACGTTAAAAAGGGAAAAAAATAATTGACATTTATCCCATGAGAGTTACATGGTTATACTCTCAGGACCCGAATTTCGGCTCTATATAAAGATGATCGCGCGAGAAATGGATAAAGCTAATTTGGCAGTCGGCAGTCGGCAGTCGGCCGTTCCATTTTCTCATCCAAATTTTCTCTGCACAAAGAACGAAATCAAGAAAGAAAGAGACAGGCCATGGAATCATCCGAGTTTGAATTCTCTCAAATTGTCTGATTCTGAAAGCTAAAACTTTCATCAAACTCGGTAAATCTCTCTCTATCTCTCTACTGTTGATTTGTTTCCAAGAAAACGGGAAGCCATTAAAGAAGATCATTGCTGTGTAGTGTTCTACTCAAAGTATGAAATTCTTTTGGGAACTCATAATCTGATCATATGTTTTTTCATTCATTCAGATCACTACAAGTTGAAGATTATAGTGATACTCTTTCTTTGCTGATTGTATCTATCTACTTTAATGGAGAGTGAATTCCAAATTCTGAATCAAACTGAGCCTTCCCCTGATTCTTGTAGATTTTAACTGTATTAGACTTGGTAATCTTTGATACTGCTACAGTAGAAGGAGAGAGACGGGGGGTTTTTGTTCAGCGATGGGATTATGGCTGTTAGCTTCAACTGGGCCACCAATTAAACGAAGAGCGAGTTTGACTCTCAGGTTAAAACAAGCGGGTCGGGGTTCGTATAGCGGCAGCTAGGGAAGCCTTTTTTTTTTCTTTCTGGTTAATTTATATTTGGTTAGTACCGAATTTGTTCTGCATATTTTTGTGCTCTGGAAGAGTAGAAATGGAGAATTCGGCTCTCAAGCAGCTGTTGAAAAGTCTTTGGAACAATTCACAATGGATTTATGCTGTGTTTTGGAAGATTAAGTATCAATGTCCAGCGTAAGTTTCTTGATATATGTATGTACATTTTGCTCGATTTCCTAATCAGTATGTTTAATTTGAAAATTTGGATTATTATCAGGATATTGACTTGGGAAGATGGGTATTGCAATTATTCAAAATTGGAAAAACGTATGGAAATCATGACAGAGTATAGGATGATTAAAGAAAGGGATGAACATGTTTCTTCATACTATGGCACAAATATTCACAATGGTGATTCTGGAAGTTGTTCTGTTGGACCAGCGGTGGCTGATATGTTTAGCCTTCAATATGCACTGGGAGAGGGGTAAAATCTTATTTATTGTCATTTTCTTGCAAGTACATTTTATCTTCCTTTTCTTCCAACAAAAATTGATATGCCTGAAACTTAGCAAATATTATCTACTTTACTTGCTTGTTCTTCTGGTCTATGTTTGGAATTTTCCTTGCTTAATCTTAAAATGAAGGTTTTGAGGACTTAATGCAGATTCCATTATTGCCATGGCTATCATCTCATGCTACCATGGGCTTTAGTGTGCAGTTGTGGGTCCCATTACCATCAGTCCTTGCAACCTTCATATTTCTTAGAATTATTTTAGTGAGTTAATAGTGCTTAAGATGTACTGCTCTTTCTAATATCCTTAATCTACATGCCTAATTTTTTTTTTTATCTTATTCAAACTTTACATCAGGACTGTGGGCAGCGTGGCAAGTTCTGGAAATCATAGTTGGGTTTTCCTTGAAAATATGTTTACCAGCAATTTATTCTCTGCTTCTATTTATGAGGTGTGTGTGGATTTCACTTTGGTTGCCATATGAGAAGGAAACCTGTTTTAGTTCTCCAGAAATGGGGCATAACGTAATCTAATGTGTTTATGCTGCAGGGTCCTACTGAATGGCTAATTCAATATGCATCTGGTATCAAGGTAATATAATTTTGATGCCACCTCATGTTGTTACCCCTGAGTGCATTCGATAATTCATAATTTTACAACACACTATTGAGAATTACAAATATGCTCTAGCTTGCAGTCTTGCGCTATCCGTGCTTGTACATTCCGATAGTTCTCTATTCCCATAATTCACGTGTTATTGCTTTCAACTAAAAGATCCAGTATTCATTTGCAGACTATTCTATTGGTGCCTGTTCTTCCTTTTGGAGTGTTGCAGCTTGGTTCATTGCAAATGGTGTGTATTTCTGAACTTTGGTGTGTGTGTTAAAAGTTCCATTCTTTTAAATGTTTAGTCTATTGATTGTTTAAAACTCTTTGGGTATAATACTTTGAGAAACAACATTTTGATTCCTCCCCGCTCAATTGAATTTCTCTACAACTATTCATCTCATACTCGGCTTTCCTGTCCTATTAAATCTCAGGTTACTGAAAATCTATCGGTGGTTGCTTATATCAAAGACAGATTCAGTTCCATTAACTTTGTTGATGGAAATTCTATAGGTGTTGCTTCAGACAAGGGTGTTTGGCCTCTCTGTGCATCAGTTTTTGTACCTAGTCCCTTTGATAGCTTGGATGAGCAAACAAACTTTACCACCTATATGCTGGAAGCTGAAAATCATGGGGCTTTTGATGATGTTAAGCCACCAGTGTCAACTTTTAATCAGTTTGTAACTATTCAAGATGTACTTACTGTATCTAGAAGAATTAGGCCTGAAACTCTTCACAGTGAAAAAGGACATAAATATGACATGCAAGGGTCTAATATGGAAGAACCATTTGCTCCACTTTTTCAATCTATTAGAGCTAGTGAAGTGGATTTTTCTGATTTATTTTCTCTGGAATCACTGCTACCTCCTTGCAGTCAATTGAGAAACCATGAGACTGGATTGTTTGAAGGGAACCCCCATAGTTTTCACTCTTATTCTGTTGACAATATAACTGGACAACCGTTTGGACATAATCTTGTGACCAAGAAAGAATATGGTTCTGCAGATAATTTATTTAGCTTTCCTCATGACTATGAACTACAGGAAGCACTTGGACCAGCATTGCTTGCACAGAAATATACTAACGACTTCTCGTATGATTCATCTAGCTCAATCAAAGATACAACCTCCAGTTTGATGTGCAGTAGAGATTTCAAGGAAGATGATATTGAGCATCTCCTGGAAGCTGTGATAACTACAGATGATACTTTTTTGAATAACACAATCAAAGCCAGAATTGCCCCTGTGGTAGGAAAATCACGTCTTTCTGCCAAAGTATGTTGTCAATCTGAATCAAGCGCAATAGTGGTGGATGATCCAGCCCTTTGGATCTTTCCTGAGTCTACGGTGACTGAAGTAGGCGGGAAAAATATAACTAGTTTGTCAACATCAAACTCTCTAGTTGTCAACAAACGGGAAGAAAATGACCGTGACATCAATCAGCATAGGAAAGGGATGAAACGTTCCAATTCTAGCCGACGGATCAAAGTTACTTCTAATACAAGACAAAGACCAAGGGATAGACAATTGATCCAGGATCGTATCAAAGAGTTACGGCAAATCGTCCCAAATGGTGCTAAGGTTGGTATCTTAAGAACTGCTGCGGTGTGTCAATTTAAGTTTTGTTTGCTTTTTTTCCCGTTCTTAGTAAGTTTGCCTTTGTGTCTAAATGGTAAACAGTGTAGCATTGACGGCCTCTTAGAGAAAACCATAAAGCACATGCTGTACTTACAAGGGGTAACTGACCAAGCTGAAAAGCTGAAGCAACTAGCCCAACAAGAGGTATAAGAAAAGGGTTGTGCCCTACATCAAAATAAATACCTTTTAGCCTTAGAATTTAGTAGATTACTTGTGCGCTAAATAAAATTCCTTGAAATGCTTTTTATAGGGTTCTGATTCTGAGGATTGCACTGTTGTTGAAAATGAGGATTTTAAACCGAATGGGGCTAGTTGGACTTGGGCGTTTGATATTGGGAGTGAGCTCCAAGTTTGCCCCATTGTTGTAGAGGATCTAGAATACCAAGGACACATGCTTATAAAGGTCTTTGTTTTATTTTCTTTTAAATGTCTTTTCTCTGAAGCTGCTAGCTTGTATTTTCTTTTAATACTATGTATGGATATCAATATCCTGTAGATGATATGCGACGACATGGGACTGTTCTTAGAGATCGCTCAAATAATTCGAAATTTGGAATTAACAATATTGAAGGGTGTGATTGAACGCCATTCAAACAACTCTTGGGCTCATTTCATCGTCGAGGTATGCGGTTTATACTTGTATATCGAAATCGTCAAACGTAAAGCTAGATATCTGATTGTGATTTCATTTTAAACTTTTTTCACAGGCTCCAAGGGGCTTTCATAGAATGGATGTTTTCTGGCCTCTAATGCATCTTCTCCAGCGCAAAAGAAATCCTATCTCATGTAGGATTTGAGCCACGTCCTCTCTCCTCCATGTCCAGCAGATATGAAACATTTGTTGTTTATTAAGTAATGTTTTCCTTGTAATATAGTTGACGACCAAACCATGTATGCAACTGAATTTTGTATATACTATAATATTACATATATAAGATTTATCTGCTAATAATTGTTGGTTTTTCTCATCAACATTTTAAGAAATCATGATTCAAACCCCATTTGTTTGTCCAAGCATTTCAGGGCGTGTTTGATAACGTTTCCGTTTTCCATTTTCTATTTCTGTTTTCTCATTTTTTAAGAAATAGATTTGTTTGGTAACCATTTTCGTTTCTTGTTTCTAACTTTTAAGAAACGTTTCTAAAAAATGGTCAATTTGAGAAACTACATAAAACATGTTTCCTCTGTTCCGTTTCTTTTTCTGTGTTATATACTTATATTATCCTCTAGCTAAGTATTGTTTCTCTTGGATCGTTGGTCAGTTGAACACCTAGTTTCTAACACCTACTCTTAAGTCCCGAGTTCAAAATGCAAGCAAAGTTTTTTTTTTTTTTTTTTGGATCGTTGGTCAGATGAGCACCTAGTTTCTAACTCCTACTCTTAAGTCCCGAGTTCAAAATGCAAGCAAAGTTTTTTTTATTTTTTTATTTTATTCCTTATAATATATTTTTGCTCATTAAAATATGCATTTAGTCCGACTTTAATATTTTATTGTCATATGCATATTTATATGTTATTTTAATTTTGAATTTTGATTTTTTTTTTGATTTTTTTTTATTTTTTTAATGCATGTTATATATATGTTATATTATATAACCGAATTTTATTTAAACTATAAATAAATGGAGAAAAAAAGGTAAAAAAAAAAAAAACAAGAAACAAGAAACCGTTATCAAACAAGTTTTTGTTTCGGTTTCTTTTTTTAAAAAACAAGAAACTTGAGTAGTTATCAAACATGTTTCTGTCTCTAGTTCTAAAAAAAAGAGATTAAGGAGCAAGCTATCCCAATCAGATTATCAAACAGACCGTGAATGTTTATTAACGAGATTGAAGAAGGAAGACGTAATAAAAATATGTTAATTATTTTCACAAAATTAAATTATTGGTGATAAGAAATCAGGAGGTGCACCGAGATATCCCAATCAGATTGACATAACTTTAGCACCCTCATCATCTAACTCATTCCAATAATTATTATATAAGATATTGTCCTATAATAGTCATTTACATGTCATCTAAACTAAGAGTGGTAGAAAAAATAAAATGAGAAGACCCATATGCTCCATGTTGAATGATGACACAATGCCACGACCATATCTGCAAAATTAGAAATTCGTGAATTATGAGTAAATGTTACAAACATTATGATTATGAACAAAAATAGAAAGTATGCATTAGAATATTTATGAACAAAAAACTCACAGGTAGAATATATCTACGAAGAAGTTGGACGATTATCATAACTTGAAGCTTTGATTTTTCTCCATCAGCAGTTCCATTCTTCAAGCATCCCCTCAAGCTTTTTTGCAAATATATCATCTACACTTTGATGATCATGTGATGATTCCATTTGGGTTGTTGGACTGTAAGTAAAATTAAAAATCTTGTCAACTAAGAGAATTATGATGAAAATAGAACAACAACCAAATTGTCAAACCCTAGATTTCTCCTAAAACACAACTACTTCAAATTTTAACTCCATATACACATAATAAAAGACTTAAAGAAAATAAACCAGACTTTAGAAATTTAACTGTACCACATTTCAGACGATGGTTGAGTGTCTATCGAAGGTTGAATAATATCCTTCTGAAGCTCAGTTGATTTCAAATCATTCAATTTTTGATATAATTGTCTGATCTCTTCTTCAACAAAATCATTTCATTGTAGTTCTCTGTCATTTTCAGTCATGTCCATACTGTTGCAAAGTTGATTGTTCGAATCGATCACTTCTACTAATTTTCTACGTTTGGGATTCTGATCATGTAATTCCATTTGTATCGGTGCGCTGCAAAATCAAAATTTTGTTTATAGTCATCACATTAAAGAAAAATAAATTTGCAACTACAATAATATATATATATATATATATATGTTTTTTTTTTTTAAAAAAAAAAACCTTCTTGACACGACAAATTTGAAGATTGAACTCATGACCTCTTAGTCATGGGCACAACCTTATGCCATGTTCAATTTGGCAAAGATTATAAAATCTTTTTATCTTGCAACTCCCTAAATTTCTTTTGTGATCACATAATAGGCTCCAAGTTTCTTCACCCAAAAAATATCTTATATATTACATGAAAAAAAATGAGGACTTTAGAAATTGAATCTTACCACATTTCAGCCGGTTGATTCTCTATTGAAGGTCGAATAATATCCTTTCCAACCTCATGTGATTCTGAATCATTCAAACGTTCAAGTAATTCTCTGATGTCATCTCCAACAAACTCCATATTCATATCGATACAAGATTGATCTTCCAAACCATTCCATGGTAGAAGTTTTCCCTCATCTTCGGTCAGTTCTATATTGTCTACCAATTTCCTGCGTTTGGGATTCTGAACATATAATTCCATTGGTGTCGTTGCCCTACAAAATTAAAATCTTGTTAAGAATTGCGTTTATATATGGTCATCATACAGGAAAATAAATTTTCAACTACAATAATTATCCATTAAAAAGAAATAATTGCTAAGTTCCCTAAATTTGTTTGTGACATAATTGATTTCAAGTTTCTTCCCCTATTCTTTGGGATGGCCGAACTCTAATGAAAATGAAAATCACAACAAAATTGTCACACCCCATAATTCTTCTTATAATATTTCTCCTAAAACATAACTACTCCAAATTTTAACATAATCACACTCGCACACAAAAAATGAAAAACAAAAAGTTCAAAGTAAACTCAAAATAAAACTGAAATTTGTTTTAAAATTTTGTTACAATAAAGCTGAAAAATATAATAAATAGTTAAATATTTAATCAGTATATATTATATAGTGCATGAAATTAGAAGACTTGAGAGATTGAATCTTACCCCATGTCAGCAGCAGGTTGATTTGGTTTGGGATTCTGTCCATATCCTTCCATCCATGTTGTTGTTGTTGGCGGAAAAGTATATGTTTGCATTGTTGTAGCTGAGATCGCCACTTTTTCCTTTTTCACCGTTTTTTTTCGAATCATGCAAAGTACGTAGGAATCATGTACGATCCCTTTTGGTGCGAGAGTAGGATCAAGAGTGTACTCATACATGATCCAAGAACAATCATCATGGTTAGCTTTGAGTTTATGATTCTCAAAGTGAAAACGCTTAATAGTACCAATAAGAGCGTCGTTAGCAGAAGAAAACACTTTAATGGCTTTGTTTTCTCCACTCCAAGTACCACCGTTAGAGCCGACTTGTCTAACGATACGAGATTTCTTCTTCTTGAGCATGGTGAAAAAATATAGGTCTTGACCATCAATACCTCCCAATTGTTGCCATATGAGAGAAGGTTCATGGATGTAAAGATCAATGACGGGCAACGGCAGTAGCACAAAAGGAGGATTGTGTTCTCCAACAATCTTGTGGTAAAGATAGTAGGTCAATAGTTCTTCGTCGGTGGGAGAAAATGTGTAGCCAAGCGGAATGCTCAGATGATTCATCATCATCACAACCAAGAAATACAGAGAAAAATCTAAAACAGTTCTCTTAAAATCTAGAAAATGAAGACTACAACAAATATGCTTTTTTATAGAGTTTTAAAATATGTAGAAAAAAAAAAAAAATGGCGCCAAAAAATTCAGCTATTTTTTCTCTTTTTTTAAAATGTAGTATTTTACCATTTTTAATTTAGGGATCGTTTTTTGTTTTTAATAAAATAGCGCGGGGTAGGTGAGGGAAAATTGAAAATTTCATTGTTCCGAAGTTGATGAAATGAAAATATGCGGTTTAATTGAAAAAGAAAGTTTATAATATATAGCTTTAAACATTTCTTTGGTTTTAGGTCGGTCATGAATATATGATCTATACCTCTCAATTTCTACTCTCCATTTAATCTCTCTATTTGAATTATCTAATAGGGTCATGAAATTACAAGAATATTGAATAGGTAAATTACCAATATTTAAACATAAAATTGAAAATTCAAGAACTTATTCGATATTGGAAGCTAATTATAAAAACATTGTCGTTAAATTAAAACAAATTGATTTTAAATTATATAAGATACAACTCTTCTTCAATCTACCATAAAAAAAAATAAACATTCAAGATTTATGAGACAGAGGAATAAATAAAACAAAGTTACGATAAATGACATCAAAACCAAGAATTAAAATGTCGATGTCGACAGAAATGTCGAGGTCCAGATTTTAAGTAAATGTTTATGAAAATGAAAATGTTGATGAAAATTTCGAGATTTTTTTATGGAAATTGATAGAAATTTACTGAAGTAGACAATGACACTTTAATTATGGCTTAATTAGAGTATAATTGACTATTTTTAATTATCATATCTAAACACTAAGCCAATATTTTGATGAAAATGTTGATGAAAGTGTTGCGAGCATAAATTTTGAAAAAAAATATACAAATTGTTTAAATTATTCCATGTAACTTTAATTGTGGCTTAATTATACTATAATTGATCGTTATTAACCATGATATCTAAAATATATAATATTTATATTGAAATGTCGATGCTAGTAAAAATTTTGGAAAAAAATATGAAAACTGATGAAAATTGTTTGAATTAGTAAACGAGGTTTTAACTATAAATTAACTATTTTTAATCATCATATATCTATTTACATTAAAATATCAATGTTGATTGAAATATGTTTTGAAAAATTAAGAAGAATGGTCAGACGTATTTAAATTAATAAATGAGAAAAATATGAAAATATCTAGAAAAGAAAGTTTTAAAATAAATATTTTTTTTTGTCATTTAATAATTAATTCAAATATTATCTTTATACAATTTTAAGTGAGACATAGCTACAATTTTAAGTGAGACATAGCTACTAGGGAGTTAGAGAAATAAAATAGAATTTCGGCTCTTTGTATACCTGAGGAAGTGATGAATTTCGGCTCTATATAAATTTCGGCTTTGTATACCTGAGGAATTTCGGCTTTGTATACGCTCTGTATACCTAAGAAAGTGATAATTTAGACTTTGTATACCTGAGTGATGAATTTAGGCTCTGTATATCTGAGGAATTTCGGCTCTGTATACCTGAGTGATGAATTTCGGCCCTGTATATCTGAGGAATTTTGGCTCTGTATACCTGAGAAATTTTGGCTTTGTATACGCTCTGTATACCTGAGAAAGTGATGAATTTCGGCTCTGTATACCTAAGTGATGAATTCCGGCTTTGTATATATGAGGAAGTGATGAATTCCGACTCTGTATATCTGAGGAAGTGATGAATTTCTGTTCTGTATACCTAAGGAAGTGATGAAGCTGCAGAAAAATTCACCATGTCACGTCAAGTGTATACATGATTGTACACATAGTAATAAAAGGAAACCATATGATTGACCAACCACTTACAACAGATGGATGATATGCATGAGTCGCTCCGAATGAAAGATTGACAACCACTGTTACTATTTAGGTTCGTCAGTCGATATGTCTATGAACATTTCATCTTTCCCTATAACCGTGCATTTTTTAAATCTTGTAGGCTCAATCGAATCCAAAAGCCAATTTGGCAGTCGGCCGTTCCATTTTCTCATCCAAATTTTCTCTGCACAAAGAACGAAAGAAAGAAAGAAAGAAAGAGACAGGCCATGGAATCATCCGAGTTTGAATTCTCTCAAATTGTCTGATTCTGAAAGCTAAACTTTCATCAAACTCGGTAAATCTCTCTCTATCTCTCTACTGTTGATTTGTTTCCAAGAAAACGGGAAGCCATTAAAGAAGATCATTGCTGTGTAGTGTTCTACTCAAAGTATGAAATTCTTTTGGGAACTCATAATCTGATCATATGTTTTTTCATTCATTCAGATCATTACAAGTTGAAGATTATAGTGATACTCTTTCTTTGCTGATTGTATCTAACTACTTTAATGGAGAGTGAATTCCAAATTCTGAATCAAACTGAGCCTTCCCCTGATTCTTGTAGATTTTAACTGTATTAGACTTGGTAATCTTTGATACGGCTACAGTAGAAGGAGAGAAACGGGGGGTTTTTGTTCAGCGATGGGATTATGGCTGTTAGCTTCAACTGGGCCACCAATTAAACGAAGAGCGAGTTTGACTCTCAGGTTAAAACAAGCGGGTCGGGGTTCGTATAGCGGCAGCTAGGGAAGGTTTTTTTTTCTTCTGGTTAATTTATATTTGGTTAGTATCGAATTTGTTCTGCATATTTTTGTGCTCTGGAAGAGTAGAAATGGAGAATTCGGTTCTCAAGCAGCTGTTGAAAAGTCTTTGCAACAATTCACAATGGATTTATGCTGTGTTTTGGAAGATTAAGTATCAATGTCCAGCGTAAGTTTCTTGATATATGTATGTAAATATTGCTCGATTCCGTAATCAGTATGTTTAATTTGAAAATTTGGATTATTATCAGGATATTGACTTGGGAAGATGGGTATTGCAATTATTCAAAATTGGAAAAACGTATGGAAATCATGACAGAGTATAGGATGATTAAAGAAAGGGATGAACATGTTTCTTCATGCTATGGAACAAATATTCACAATGGTGATTCTGGAAGTTGTTCTGTTGGACCAGCGGTGGCTGATATGTTTAGCCTTCAATATGCACTGGGAGAGGGGTAAAATCTTATTTATTGTCATTTTCTTGCAAGTACATTTTATCTTCCTTTTCTTCCAACAAAAATTGATATGCCTGAAACTTAGCAAATATTATCTACTTTACTTGCTTGTTCTTCTGGTCTATGTTTGGAATTTTCCTTGCTTAATCTTAAAATGAAGGTTTTGAGGACTTAATGCAGATTCCATTATTGCCATGGCTATCATCTCATGCTACCATGGGCTTTAGTGTGCAGTTGTGGGTCCCATTACCATCAGTCCTTGCAACCTTCATATTTCTTAGAATTATTTTAGTGAGTTAATAGTGCTTAAGATGTACTGTTCTTTCTAATATCCTTAATCTACATGCCTAATTTTTTTTTTTTTTATCTTATTCAAACTTTACATCAGGACTGTGGGCAGCGTGGCAAGTTCTGGAAATCATAGTTGGGTTTTCCTTGAAAATATGTTTACCAGCAATTTATTCACTGCTTCTATTTATGAGGTGTGTGTGGATTTCACTTTGGTTGCCATATGAGAAGGAAACCTGTTTTAGTTCTCCAGAAATGGGGCATAACGTAATCTAATGTGTTTATGCTGTAGGTAGGAAAATCACGTCTTTCTGCCAAAGTATGTTGTCAATCTGAATCAAGCGCAATAGTGGTGGATGATCCAGCCCTTTGGATCTTTCCTGAGTCTATGGTGACTGAAGTAGGCGGGAAAAATATAACTAGTTTGTCAACATCAAACTCTCTAGTTGTCAACAAACGGGAAGAAAATGACCGTGACATCAATCAGCATAGGAAAGGGATGAAACGTTCCAATTCTAGCCGACGGATCAAAGTTACTTCTAATACAAGACAAAGACCAAGGGATAGACAATTGATCCAGGATCGTATCAAAGAGTTACGGCAAATCGTCCCAAATGGTGCTAAGGTTGGTATCTTAAGAACTGCTGTGGTGTGTCAATTTAAGTTTTGTTTGCTTTTTTTCCCGTTCTTAGTAAGTTTGCCTTTGTGTCTAAATGGTAAACAGTGTAGCATTGACGGCCTCTTAGAGAAAACCATAAAGCACATGCTGTACTTACAAGTGGTAACTGACCAAGCTGAAAAGCTGAAGCAACTAGCCCAACAAGAGGTATAAGAAAAGGGTTGTGCCCTACATCAAAATAAATACCTTTTAGCCTTAGAATTTAGTAGATTACTTGTGCGCTAAATAAAATTCCTTGAAATGCTTTTTATAGGGTTCTGATTCTGAGGATTGCACTGTTGTTGAAAATGAGGATTTTAAACCGAATGGGGCTAGTTGGACTTGGGCGTTTGATATTGGGAGTGAGCTCCAAGTTTGCCCCATTATTGTAGAGGATCTAGAATACCAGGGACACATGCTTATAAAGGTTTTTGTTTATTTCCTTTTAAATGTCTTTTCTCAGAAGCTGCTAGCTTGTATTTTCTTTTAATACTATGTATGGATATCAATATCCTGTAGATGCTATGCGACGACATGGGACTGTTCTTAGAGATCGCTCAAATAATTCGAAATTTGGAATTAACAATATTGAAGGGTGTGATTGAACGCCATTCAAACAACTCTTGGGCACATTTCATCGTCGAGGTATGCGGTTTATACTTGTATATCGAAATCATCAAACGTAAAGCTAGATATCTGATTGTGATTTCACATTAATCTTTTTTCATAGGCTCCAAGGGGCTTTCATAGAATGGATGTTTTCTGGCCTCTAATGCATCTTCTCCGGCGCAAAAGAAATCCCATCTCTTGTAGGATTTGAGCCACATCCTCTCTCCTCAATGTCAAGCAGATATGAAACATTTGTTGTTTATTAAGTAATGCTTTCCTTGTAATATAGTTGACGACCAAAACATGTATGCAACTCAATTTTGTATATACTATAATATTACATATATAAGATTTATCTGCTAATAATTGTTGGTTTTTCTCATCAACATTTTAAGAAATCATGATTCAAAACCCATTTGTTTGTCCAAGCATTTTTGGGCGTGTTTGATAACGTTCTCGTTTTCTATTATTTTCACAAAATTAAATTATTGGTGATAAGAAATCAGGAGGTGCACCGAGATATCCCAATCAGATTGACATAACTTTAGCACCCTCATCATCTAACTCATTCCAATAATTATTAAATAAGATATTGTCCTATAATAGTCCTTTACATGTCATCTAAACTAAGAGTGGTAGAAAAAATAAAATGAGAAGACCCATATGCTCCATGTTGAATGATGACACAATGCTACGACCATATCTGCAAAATTAGAAATTCGTGAATTATGAGTAAATGTTACAAACATTATGATTATGAACAAAAATAGAAAGTATGCATTAGAATATTTATGAACAAAAAACTCACCGGTAGAATATATCTACGAAGAAGTTGAACGATTATCACAACTTGAAGCTTTGATTTTTCTCCATCAGCAGTTCCATTCTTCAAGCATCCCCTCAAGCTTTTTTGCAAATATATCATCTACACTTTGATGATCATGTGATGATTCCATTTGTGTTGTTGGACTATAAGTAAAATTAAAAATCTTGTCAACTAAGAGAATTATGATGAAAATAGAACAACAGCCAAATTGTAAACCCTAGATTTCTCCTAAAACACAACTACTTCAAATATTAGGGATATATATAGTAAGAAAATAAATCAGACTTTAGAAATTTAACTCTACCACATTTCAGATGGTTGAGTGTCTATAGAAGGTTGAATAATATCCTTCTGAAGTTCAGTTGATTTCAAATCATTCAATTTTTGATATAATTGTCTGATCTCATCTTCAACAAAATCATTCCATTGTAGTTCTCTGTCATTTTCAGTCATGTCCATACTGTTGCAAAGTTGATTGTTCGAATCGATCACTTCTACTAATTTTCTACGTTTGGGATTCTGATCATATAATTCCATTTGTGTTGGTGCGCTACAAAATCAAAATCTTGTTTATAGTCATCACATTAAAGAAAAATAAATTTGCAACTATAATAATAATAATAATAATAATAAGAAAAAAAAAAAAAAAAAAAAAAACTTGACACAACGAATTTTCATTTCAATTTTTTTTTTAAAACAAAATCTTTTTATCCTGCAAATCCCTAACTTTCTTTTGTGATCACATAATAGGGTTCAAGTTTCTTCACCCAAAAAATATCTTATATATTACATGAATAAAAATGAGGACTTTAGAAATTGAATCTTACCACATTTCAGCCGGTTGATTCTCTATTGAAGGTCGAATAATATCCTTTCCAACCTCATGTGATTCTGAATCATTCAAACTTTCAAGTAATTCCCTGATTTCATCTCCAACAAACCCCATATTCATATCGACACAAGATTGATCTTCCAAACCATTCCATGATTGAAGTTTTCTCTCATCTTCGGTCAATTCTATATTGTCTACCAATTTCCTGCGTTTGGAATTCTGAACATATAATTCCATTGGTGTCGTTGTCCTACAAAATCAAAATCTTGTTAAGAATTGCGTTTATATATGGTCATCATACAGGAAAATAAATTTTCAACTACAATAATTATCCATTAAAAAGAAATAATTGCTAAGTTCCCTAAATTTGTTTGTGACATAATTGATTTCAAGTTTCTTCCCCTATTCTTTGGGATGGCCGAACTCTAATGAAAATGAAAATCACAACAAAATTGTCACACCCCATAATTCTTCTTATAATATTTCTCCTAAAACATAACTACTCCAAATTTTAACATAATCACAGCACACAAAAAATGAAAAACAAAAAGTTCAAAGTAAACTCAAAATCAAACTGAAATTTGTTTTAAAATTTGGTTACAATATAAAGCTGAAAAATATAATAAATAGTTAAATATTTAATCAGTATATATTATATAGTGCATAAGACTTGAGAGATTGAATCTTACCCCATGTCAGCAGCAGGTTGAATATTCTTCTCAGGCTCAGCCGATTGCAAATCGTTGGAATGTTGATCAAAAAAGTTGATCTCATCTTCAGTCAATCCCACATCCATATCAATGCAAGATTTATTTTCCCGATCAACTACTGCTGCTGGTTTCGGATTCTGTCCATATCCTTCCATCCATGTTGTTGGCCGAAAAGTATATGTTTGCATCGTTGTAGCTGAGATCGCCACTTTTTCCTTTTTCACCGTTTTTTTTCTAATCATGCAAACTACGTAGGAATCATGTACGATCCCTTTTGGTGCGAGAGTAGGATCAAGAGTGTACTCATACATGATCCAAGAACAATCATCATGGTTAGCTTTGAGTTTATGATTCTCAAAGTGAAAACGCTTAATAGTACCAATAATAGCGTCGTTAGCAGAAGAAAACACTTTAATGGCTTTGTTTTCTCCACTCCAAGTACCACCGTTAGAGCCGACTTGTCTAACGATACGAGATTTCTTCTTCTTGAGCATGGTGAAAAAATATAGGTCTTGACCATCAATACCTCCCAATTGTTGCCATATGAGAGAAGGTTCATGGATGTAAAGATCAATGACGGGCAACGACAGTAGCACAAAAGGAGGATTGTGTTCTCCAACAATCTTGTGGTAAAGATAGTAGGTCAATAGTTCTTCGTCGGTGGGAGAAAATGTGTAGCCAAGCGGAATGCTCAGATGATTCATCATCATCACAACAAAGAAATACAGAGAAAAATCTAAAACAGTTCTCTTAAAATCTAGAAAATGAAGACTACAACAAATATGCTTTTTTATAGAGTTTTAAAATATGTAGAAAAAAAAAAAATGGCGCCAAAAAATGGCGCCAAAAAATGGCGCCAAAAAATTTAGCTATTTTATCTCTTTTTTTAAAATGTAGTATTTTACCATTTTTAATTTAGGGATCGTTTTTTATTTTTAATAAAATAGTGCGGGGTAGGTGAGGGAAAATTGAAAATTTCATTGTTCCGAAGTTGATGAAATGAAAATATGCGGTTTAATTGAAAAAGAAAGTTTATAATATATAGCTTTATACATTTCTTTGGTTTTAGGTCGGTCATGAATATATGATCTATACCTCTCAATTTCTACTCTCCATTTAATCTCTCTATTTGAATTATCTAATAGGGTCATGAAATTACAAGAATATTGAATAGGTAAATTACCAATATTTAAACATAAAATTGAAAATTCAAGAACTTATTCGATATTGGAAGCTAATTATAAAAACATTGTCGTTAAATTAAAACAAATTGATTTTAAATTATATAAGATGCAACTCTTCTTCAATCTACCATAAAAAAAAATAAACATTCAAGATTTATGAGACAGAGGAATAAATAAAACAAAGTTACGATAAATGACATCAAAACCAAGAATTAAAATGTCGATGTCGACGGAAATGTCGAGGTCCAGATTTTACGTAAATGTTTATGAAAATGAAAATGTTGATGAAAATTTCGAGAATTTTTTATGGAAATTGATAGAAATTTACTGAAGTAGACAATGACACTTTAATTATGGCTTAATTAGAGTATAATTGACTATTTTTAATTATCATATCTAAACACTAAGCCAATATTTTGATGAAAATGTTGATGAAAGTGTTGCGAGCATAAATTTTGAAAAAAAATATACAAATTGTTTAAATTATTTCATGTAACTTTAATTGTGGCTTAATTATACTATAATTGATCGTTATTAACCATGATATCTAAAATATATAATATTTATATTGAAATGTCGATGCTAGGAAAAACTTTGGAAAAAAATATGAAAACTGATGAAAATTGTTTGAATTAGTAAACAAGGTTTTAACTATAAATTAACTATTTTTAATCATCATATATCTATTTACATAAAAAATGTCATTGAAATATGTTTTGAAAAATTAAGAAGAATGGTCAAACATATTTAAATTAATAAATGAGAAAAATATGAAAATATCTAAAAAAAAGAAAGTTTTAAAATAAATATTTTTTTTTGTCATTTAATAATTAATTCAAATATTATCTTTATACAATTTTAACTGAGACATAGCTACTAGGGAGTTAGAGAAATAAAATAGAATGTCTAGTTTTAACTGTTGAAAATTTCTAAAAGTGAGAATGTCTTGCACTCTATATCTACCTTGATTGTGGGGGAGGGTTGTTAATTTTTTTTCATTATAATCCTACTACTTATCACCACTTTCTTAATTTTCAATTCAGAATTTTAAAATAAAATGATTGGAGACCGTAATATTTTTGAGTGAGGTGTTTGGTTTTCGTTAATTGAAGTTGAGATTTCCAATTTCCGTTATGTCTGGTCGATGATGTATACATGCGGATATACCTCCATAATGGTGCATCCATACGCGACTTCTATTGGTATTTACACAGACATACTCCACTACATTGACTATCACTAGTGTATTCCGAAAGTGCAAATCCTAAAAATAGCAAACAAACCATTCCTCTCTCTCCACCTTACTATTTAGGTTCGTCAGTCGATATGTCTATGAACATTTCATCTTTCCCTATAACCGTGCATTTTTTAAATCTTGTAGGCTCAACCGAATCCAAAAACAAAAGGGTTACTCCAGTGGCTGATCCATAACTTTGTGTCGAGGGGCTTGAAATATTTTGACAATAGTCATTTGCGAATGTAAGCATAACTCAACTGATATAAAACATGTACTATATTTTGATAATAGTCGTTTGCGAATGTAAGAATATTACCATTCCTTCAGAAGAATAACAAAAAGAGACTATGCCAACCCATTGATCTTTTGGTATAATGAAAAGCACAATAGCTTGTTATTGTTTTCCATGCAAAATCTGGTTATGGTTCTATCTAGTGCCATTACTTGAACATGAAAGATTTGTTAATAAAACTCAAAACCAAAGGCTTTCATCATCCACCATATTCTCCACGTCCATCTGAAAAGAAATCACAAAATAAGAGAAATGTATGCTTCCTACAATTTACAATACCAGCAAAAAGTTCACTTACTCTTTAGAATGACAGCTTCTTAGATCGAAAAATCGCAGAATTTGCGATAGATTCTTGAGAGACATCTCCAATTCCTCGAGTCCTCGACAACCATTGTCGATCAGAAACGCTCTGGAGCACCGCTGTTACAGAATCAAACTAATCCCCTGTCGTTCTTGTTCACTACGCGAACTGAGATTTCAAGAGAAAATTCCGAGTCGCCGAGCTTTGGAGGGTGGATCTTTGTTGCGATTGAGGTTAGGGAGAAGAAAGGAGGCGACGCGTTTTTGAAGTTGTTCGAGTTCTTCCTTTCGATTTTGACCCCAAGCTGATAATTTTTTTTGCCCCCAATATTTTGGATCTTTGGAAGGTCGTATCTTTTGGTACATGAAAATTTGGGCTTGGCTTTTAATTTCGATTTTAGCAAAAATTTGGGCCTTCGAAAATATAAACATGTTTGCATCTATGGGCTTGACAAATTTGGAAGGGGGTAACCAGAAGAATGTCTACAAACTATAAAGCCAACATGAAAAATGTTTAACACCTCTTTTATTTTGAATAATGTCTAAACCCTATATTTAGTAAGGCAACCTAAACACAATTGAACAAACCTACCCTTCTACCATTTTCAATAATTTTGAAAATAAAAATAGGCTGCAAAAATGTAAATTGTTGGGAAGAGAGAGGGGAAGTTATGGATGGAGAGTTAAAAAGACGTTAAAAAGGGAAAAAAATAATTGACATTTATTCCATGAGAGTTACATGGTTATACTCTCAGGACCCGTCGGCTCTATATAAAGATGATCGCGCGAGAAATGGATAAAGCTAATTTGGCAGTCGGCAGTCGGCAGTCGGCCGTTCCATTTTCTCATCCAAATTTTCTCTGCACAAAGAACGAAATCAAGAAAGAAAGAGACAGGCCATGGAATCATCCGAGTTTGAATTCTCTCAAATTGTCTGATTCTGAAAGCTAAAACTTTCATCAAACTCGGTAAATCTCTCTCTATCTCTCTACTGTTGATTTGTTTCCAAGAAAACGGGAAGCCATTAAAGAAGATCATTGCTGTGTAGTGTTCTACTCAAAGTATGAAATTCTTTTGGGAACTCATAATCTGATCATATGTTTTTTCATTCATTCAGATCACTACAAGTTGAAGATTATAGTGATACTCTTTCTTTGCTGATTGTATCTATCTACTTTAATGGAGAGTGAATTCCAAATTCTGAATCAAACTGAGCCTTCCCCTGATTCTTGTAGATTTTAACTGTATTAGACTTGGTAATCTTTGATACTGCTACAGTAGAAGGAGAGAGACGGGGGGTTTTTGTTCAGCGATGGGATTATGGCTGTTAGCTTCAACTGGGCCACCAATTAAACGAAGAGCGAGTTTGACTCTCAGGTTAAAACAAGCGGGTCGGGGTTCGTATAGCGGCAGCTAGGGAAGCCTTTTTTTTTTCTTTCTGGTTAATTTATATTTGGTTAGTACCGAATTTGTTCTGCATATTTTTGTGCTCTGGAAGAGTAGAAATGGAGAATTCGGCTCTCAAGCAGCTGTTGAAAAGTCTTTGGAACAATTCACAATGGATTTATGCTGTGTTTTGGAAGATTAAGTATCAATGTCCAGCGTAAGTTTCTTGATATATGTATGTACATTTTGCTCGATTTCCTAATCAGTATGTTTAATTTGAAAATTTGGATTATTATCAGGATATTGACTTGGGAAGATGGGTATTGCAATTATTCAAAATTGGAAAAACGTATGGAAATCATGACAGAGTATAGGATGATTAAAGAAAGGGATGAACATGTTTCTTCATACTATGGCACAAATATTCACAATGGTGATTCTGGAAGTTGTTCTGTTGGACCAGCGGTGGCTGATATATTTAGCCTTCAATATGCACTGGGAGAGGGGTAAAATCTTATTTATTGTCATTTTCTTGCAAGTACATTTTATCTTCCTTTTCTTCCAACAAAAATTGATATGCCTGAAACTTAGCAAATATTATCTACTTTACTTGCTTGTTCTTCTGGTCTATGTTTGGAATTTTCCTTGCTTAATCTTAAAATGAAGGTTTTGAGGACTTAATGCAGATTCCATTATTGCCATGGCTATCATCTCATGCTACCATGGGCTTTAGTGTGCAGTTGTGGGTCCCATTACCATCAGTCCTTGCAACCTTCATATTTCTTAGAATTATTTTAGTGAGTTAATAGTGCTTAAGATGTACTGCTCTTTCTAATATCCTTAATCTACATGCCTAATTTTTTTTTTTATCTTATTCAAACTTTACATCAGGACTGTGGGCAGCGTGGCAAGTTCTGGAAATCATAGTTGGGTTTTCCTTGAAAATATGTTTACCAGCAATTTATTCTCTGCTTCTATTTATGAGGTGTGTGTGGATTTCACTTTGGTTGCCATATGAGAAGGAAACCTGTTTTAGTTCTCCAGAAATGGGGCATAACGTAATCTAATGTGTTTATGCTGCAGGGTCCTACTGAATGGCTAATTCAATATGCATCTGGTATCAAGGTAATATAATTTTGATGCCACCTCATGTTGTTACCCCTGAGTGCATTCGATAATTCATAATTTTACAACACACTATTGAGAATTACAAATATGCTCTAGCTTGCAGTCTTGCGCTATCCGTGCTTGTACATTCCGATAGTTCTCTATTCCCATAATTCACGTGTTATTGCTTTCAACTAAAAGATCCAGTATTCATTTGCAGACTATTCTATTGGTGCCTGTTCTTCCTTTTGGAGTGTTGCAGCTTGGTTCATTGCAAATGGTGTGTATTTCTGAACTTTGGTGTGTGTGTTAAAAGTTCCATTCTTTTAAATGTTTAGTCTATTGATTGTTTAAAACTCTTTGGGTATAATACTTTGAGAAACAACATTTTGATTCCTCCCCGCTCAATTGAATTTCTCTACAACTATTCATCTCATACTCGGCTTTCCTGTCCTATTAAATCTCAGGTTACTGAAAATCTATCGGTGGTTGCTTATATCAAAGACAGATTCAGTTCCATTAACTTTGTTGATGGAAATTCTATAGGTGTTGCTTCAGACAAGGGTGTTTGGCCTCTCTGTGCATCAGTTTTTGTACCTAGTCCCTTTGATAGCTTGGATGAGCAAACAAACTTTACCACCTATATGCTGGAAGCTGAAAATCATGGGGCTTTTGATGATGTTAAGCCACCAGTGTCAACTTTTAATCAGTTTGTAACTATTCAAGATGTACTTACTGTATCTAGAAGAATTAGGCCTGAAACTCTTCAAAGTGAAAAAGGACATAAATATGACATGCAAGGGTCTAATATGGAAGAACCATTTGCTCCACTTTTTCAATCTATTAGAGCTAGTGAAGTGGATTTTTCTGATTTATTTTCTCTGGAATCACTGCTACCTCCTTGCAGTCAATTGAGAAACCATGAGACTGGATTGTTTGAAGGGAACCCCCATAGTTTTCACTCTTATTCTGTTGACAATATAACTGGACAACCGTTTGGACATAATCTTGTGACCAAGAAAGAATATGGTTCTGCAGATAATTTATTTAGCTTTCCTCATGACTATGAACTACAGGAAGCACTTGGACCAGCATTGCTTGCACAGAAATATACTAACGACTTCTCGTATGATTCATCTAGCTCAATCAAAGATACAACCTCCAGTTTGATGTGCAGTAGAGATTTCAAGGAAGATGATATTGAGCATCTCCTGGAAGCTGTGATAACTACAGATGATACTTTTTTGAATAACACAATCAAAGCCAGAATTGCCCCTGTGGTAGGAAAATCACGTCTTTCTGCCAAAGTATGTTGTCAATCTGAATCAAGCGCAATAGTGGTGGATGATCCAGCCCTTTGGATCTTTCCTGAGTCTACGGTGACTGAAGTAGGCGGGAAAAATATAACTAGTTTGTCAACATCAAACTCTCTAGTTGTCAACAAACGGGAAGAAAATGACCGTGACATCAATCAGCATAGGAAAGGGATGAAACGTTCCAATTCTAGCCGACGGATCAAAGTTACTTCTAATACAAGACAAAGACCAAGGGATAGACAATTGATCCAGGATCGTATCAAAGAGTTACGGCAAATCGTCCCAAATGGTGCTAAGGTTGGTATCTTAAGAACTGCTGCGGTGTGTCAATTTAAGTTTTGTTTGCTTTTTTTCCCGTTCTTAGTAAGTTTGCCTTTGTGTCTAAATGGTAAACAGTGTAGCATTGACGGCCTCTTAGAGAAAACCATAAAGCACATGCTGTACTTACAAGGGGTAACTGACCAAGCTGAAAAGCTGAAGCAACTAGCCCAACAAGAGGTATAAGAAAAGGGTTGTGCCCTACATCAAAATAAATACCTTTTAGCCTTAGAATTTAGTAGATTACTTGTGCGCTAAATAAAATTCCTTGAAATGCTTTTTATAGGGTTCTGATTCTGAGGATTGCACTGTTGTTGAAAATGAGGATTTTAAACCGAATGGGGCTAGTTGGACTTGGGCGTTTGATATTGGGAGTGAGCTCCAAGTTTGCCCCATTGTTGTAGAGGATCTAGAATACCAAGGACACATGCTTATAAAGGTCTTTGTTTTATTTTCTTTTAAATGTCTTTTCTCTGAAGCTGCTAGCTTGTATTTTCTTTTAATACTATGTATGGATATCAATATCCTGTAGATGATATGCGACGACATGGGACTGTTCTTAGAGATCGCTCAAATAATTCGAAATTTGGAATTAACAATATTGAAGGGTGTGATTCAACGCCATTCAAACAACTCTTGGGCTCATTTCATCGTCGAGGTATGCGGTTTATACTTGTATATCGAAATCGTCAAACGTAAAGCTAGATATCTGATTGTGATTTCATTTTAAACTTTTTTCACAGGCTCCAAGGGGCTTTCATAGAATGGATGTTTTCTGGCCTCTAATGCATCTTCTCCAGCGCAAAAGAAATCCTATCTCATGTAGGATTTGAGCCACGTCCTCTCTCCTCCATGTCCAGCAGATATGAAACATTTGTTGTTTATTAAGTAATGTTTTCCTTGTAATATAGTTGACGACCAAACCATGTATGCAACTGAATTTTGTATATACTATAATATTACATATATAAGATTTATCTGCTAATAATTGTTGGTTTTTCTCATCAACATTTTAAGAAATCATGATTCAAACCCCATTTGTTTGTCCAAGCATTTCAGGGCGTGTTTGATAACGTTTCCGTTTTCCATTTTCTATTTCTGTTTTCTCATTTTTTAAGAAATAGATTTGTTTGGTAACCATTTTCGTTTCTTGTTTCTAACTTTTAAGAAACGTTTCTAAAAAATGGTCAATTTGAGAAACTACATAAAACATGTTTCCTCTGTTCCGTTTCTTTTTCTGTGTTATATACTTATATTATCCTCTAGCTAAGTATTGTTTCTCTTGGATCGTTGGTCAGTTGAACACCTAGTTTCTAACACCTACTCTTAAGTCCCGAGTTCAAAATGCAAGCAAAGTTTTTTTTTTTTTATTTTTGGATCGTTGGTCAGATGAGCACCTAGTTTCTAACTCCTACTCTTAAGTCCCGAGTTCAAAATGCAAGCAAAGTTTTTTTTATTTTTTTATTTTATTCTTTATAATATATTTTTGCTCATTAAAATATGCATTTAGTCCGACTTTAATATTTTATTGTCATATGCATATTTATATGTTATTTTAATTTTGAATTTTTATTTTAATTTTTATTTTTTTTTTGATTTTTTTAATGCATGTTATATATATGTTATATTATATAACCGAATTTTATTTAAACTATAAATAAATGGAGAAAAAAAGGTAAAAAAAAAAAAAACAAGAAACAAGAAACCGTTATCAAACAAGTTTTTGTTTCGGTTTCTTTTTTTAAAAAACAAGAAACTTGAGTAGTTATCAAACATGTTTCTGTCTCTAGTTCTAAAAAAAAGAGATTAAGGAGCAAGCTATCCCAATCAGATTATCAAACAGACCGTGAATGTTTATTAACGAGATTGAAGAAGGAAGACGTAATAAAAATATGTTAATTATTTTCACAAAATTAAATTATTGGTGATAAGAAATCAGGAGGTGCACCGAGATATCCCAATCAGATTGACATAACTTTAGCACCCTCATCATCTAACTCATTCCAATAATTATTATATAAGATATTGTCCTATAATAGTCATTTACATGTCATCTAAACTAAGAGTGGTAGAAAAAATAAAATGAGAAGACCCATATGCTCCATGTTGAATGATGACACAATGCCACGACCATATCTGCAAAATTAGAAATTCGTGAATTATGAGTAAATGTTACAAACATTATGATTATGAACAAAAATAGAAAGTATGCATTAGAATATTTATGAACAAAAAACTCACAGGTAGAATATATCTACGAAGAAGTTGGACGATTATCATAACTTGAAGCTTTGATTTTTCTCCATCAGCAGTTCCATTCTTCAAGCATCCCCTCAAGCTTTTTTGCAAATATATCATCTACACTTTGATGATCATGTGATGATTCCATTTGGGTTGTTGGACTGTAAGTAAAATTAAAAATCTTGTCAACTAAGAGAATTATGATGAAAATAGAACAACCAAATTGTCAAACCCTAGATTTCTCCTAAAACACAACTACTTCAAATTTTAACTCCATATACACATAATAAAAGACTTAAAGAAAATAAACCAGACTTTAGAAATTTAACTGTACCATATTTCAGACGATGGTTGAGTGTCTATCGAAGGTTGAATAATATCCTTCTGAAGCTCAGTTGATTTCAAATCATTCAATTTTTGATATAATTGTCTGATCTCTTCTTCAACAAAATCATTCCATTGTAGTTCTCTGTCATTTTCAGTCATGTCCATACTGTTGCAAAGTTGATTGTTCGAATCGATCACTTCTACTAATTTTCTACGTTTGGGATTCTGATCATGTAATTCCATTTGTATCGGTGCGCTGCAAAATCAAAATTTTGTTTATAGTCATCACATTAAAGAAAAATAAATTTGCAACTACAATAATAATATATATATATATATGTTTTTTTTTTTTTAAAAAAAAAACCTTCTTGACACGACAAATTTGAAGATTGAACTCATGACCTCTTAGTCATGGGCACAACCTTATGCCATGTTCAATTTGGCAAAGATTATAAAATCTTTTTATCTTGCAACTCCCTAAATTTCTTTTGTGATCACATAATAGGCTCCAAGTTTCTTCACCCAAAAAATATCTTATATATTACATGAAAAAAAATGAGGACTTTAGAAATTGAATCTTACCACATTTCAGCCGGTTGATTCTCTATTGAAGGTCGAATAATATCCTTTCCAACCTCATGTGATTCTGAATCATTCAAACGTTCAAGTAATTCTCTGATGTCATCTCCAACAAACTCCATATTCATATCGATACAAGATTGATCTTCCAAACCATTCCATGGTAGAAGTTTTCCCTCATCTTCGGTCAGTTCTATATTGTCTACCAATTTCCTGCGTTTGGGATTCTGAACATATAATTCCATTGGTGTCGTTGCCCTACAAAATTAAAATCTTGTTAAGAATTGCGTTTATATATGGTCATCATACAGGAAAATAAATTTTCAACTACAATAATTATCCATTAAAAAGAAATAATTGCTAAGTTCCCTAAATTTGTTTGTGACATAATTGATTTCAAGTTTCTTCCCCTATTCTTTGGGATGGCCGAACTCTAATGAAAATGAAAATCACAACAAAATTGTCACACCCCATAATTCTTCTTATAATATTTCTCCTAAAACATAACTACTCCAAATTTTAACATAATCACACTCGCACACAAAAAATGAAAAACAAAAAGTTCAAAGTAAACTCAAAATAAAACTGAAATTTGTTTTAAAATTTTGTTACAATAAAGCTGAAAAATATAATAAATAGTTAAATATTTAATCAGTATATATTATATAGTGCATGAAATTAGAAGACTTGAGAGATTGAATCTTACCCCATGTCAGCAGCAGGTTGATTTGGTTTGGGATTCTGTCCATATCCTTCCATCCATGTTGTTGTTGTTGGCGGAAAAGTATATGTTTGCATTGTTGTAGCTGAGATCGCCACTTTTTCCTTTTTCACCGTTTTTTTTCGAATCATGCAAAGTACGTAGGAATCATGTACGATCCCTTTTGGTGCGAGAGTAGGATCAAGAGTGTACTCATACATGATCCAAGAACAATCATCATGGTTAGCTTTGAGTTTATGATTCTCAAAGTGAAAACGCTTAATAGTACCAATAAGAGCGTCGTTAGCAGAAGAAAACACTTTAATGGCTTTGTTTTCTCCACTCCAAGTACCACCGTTAGAGCCGACTTGTCTAACGATACGAGATTTCTTCTTCTTGAGCATGGTGAAAAAATATAGGTCTTGACCATCAATACCTCCCAATTGTTGCCATATGAGAGAAGGTTCATGGATGTAAAGATCAATGACGGGCAACGGCAGTAGCACAAAAGGAGGATTGTGTTCTCCAACAATCTTGTGGTAAAGATAGTAGGTCAATAGTTCTTCGTCGGTGGGAGAAAATGTGTAGCCAAGCGGAATGCTCAGATGATTCATCATCATCACAACCAAGAAATACAGAGAAAAATCTAAAACAGTTCTCTTAAAATCTAGAAAATGAAGACTACAACAAATATGCTTTTTTATAGAGTTTTAAAATATGTAGAAAAAAAAAAAAAATGGCGCCAAAAAATTCAGCTATTTTTTCTCTTTTTTTAAAATGTAGTATTTTACCATTTTTAATTTAGGGATCGTTTTTTGTTTTTAATAAAATAGCGCGGGGTAGGTGAGGGAAAATTGAAAATTTCATTGTTCCGAAGTTGATGAAATGAAAATATGCGGTTTAATTGAAAAAGAAAGTTTATAATATATAGCTTTAAACATTTCTTTGGTTTTAGGTCGGTCATGAATATATGATCTATACCTCTCAATTTCTACTCTCCATTTAATCTCTCTATTTGAATTATCTAATAGGGTCATGAAATTACAAGAATATTGAATAGGTAAATTACCAATATTTAAACATAAAATTGAAAATTCAAGAACTTATTCGATATTGGAAGCTAATTATAAAAACATTGTCGTTAAATTAAAACAAATTGATTTTAAATTATATAAGATACAACTCTTCTTCAATCTACCATAAAAAAAAATAAACATTCAAGATTTATGAGACAGAGGAATAAATAAAACAAAGTTACGATAAATGACATCAAAACCAAGAATTAAAATGTCGATGTCGACGGAAATGTCGAGGTCCAGATTTTAAGTAAATGTTTATGAAAATGAAAATGTTGATGAAAATTTCGAGATTTTTTTATGGAAATTGATAGAAATTTACTGAAGTAGACAATGACACTTTAATTATGGCTTAATTAGAGTATAATTGACTATTTTTAATTATCATATCTAAACACTAAGCCAATATTTTGATGAAAATGTTGATGAAAGTGTTGCGAGCATAAATTTTGAAAAAAAATATACAAATTGTTTAAATTATTCCATGTAACTTTAATTGTGGCTTAATTATACTATAATTGATCGTTATTAACCATGATATCTAAAATATATAATATTTATATTGAAATGTCGATGCTAGTAAAAATTTTGGAAAAAAATATGAAAACTGATGAAAATTGTTTGAATTAGTAAACGAGGTTTTAACTATAAATTAACTATTTTTAATCATCATATATCTATTTACATTAAAATATCAATGTTGATTGAAATATGTTTTGAAAAATTAAGAAGAATGGTCAGACGTATTTAAATTAATAAATGAGAAAAATATGAAAATATCTAGAAAAGAAAGTTTTAAAATAAATATTTTTTTTTGTCATTTAATAATTAATTCAAATATTATCTTTATACAATTTTAAGTGAGACATAGCTACAATTTTAAGTGAGACATAGCTACTAGGGAGTTAGAGAAATAAAATAGAATTTCGGCTCTTTGTATACCTGAGGAAGTGATGAATTTCGGCTCTATATAAATTTCGGCTTTGTATACCTGAGGAATTTCGGCTTTGTATACGCTCTGTATACCTAAGAAAGTGATAATTTAGACTTTGTATACCTGAGTGATGAATTTAGGCTCTGTATATCTGAGGAATTTCGGCTCTGTATACCTGAGTGATGAATTTCGGCCCTGTATATCTGAGGAATTTTGGCTCTGTATACCTGAGAAATTTTGGCTTTGTATACGCTCTGTATACCTGAGAAAGTGATGAATTTCGGCTCTGTATACCTAAGTGATGAATTCCGGCTTTGTATATATGAGGAAGTGATGAATTCCGACTCTGTATATCTGAGGAAGTGATGAATTTCTGTTCTGTATACCTAAGGAAGTGATGAAGCTGCAGAAAAATTCATCATGTCACGTCAAGTGTATACATGATTGTACACATAGTAATAAAAGGAAACCATATGATTGACCAACCACTTACAACAGATGGATGATATGCATGAGTCGCTCCGAATGAAAGATTGACAACCACTGTTACTATTTAGGTTCGTCAGTCGATATGTCTATGAACATTTCATCTTTCCCTATAACCGTGCATTTTTTAAATCTTGTAGGCTCAATCGAATCCAAAAGCCAATTTGGCAGTCGGCCGTTCCATTTTCTCATCCAAATTTTCTCTGCACAAAGAACGAAAGAAAGAAAGAAAGAAAGAGACAGGCCATGGAATCATCCGAGTTTGAATTCTCTCAAATTGTCTGATTCTGAAAGCTAAACTTTCATCAAACTCGGTAAATCTCTCTCTATCTCTCTACTGTTGATTTGTTTCCAAGAAAACGGGAAGCCATTAAAGAAGATCATTGCTGTGTAGTGTTCTACTCAAAGTATGAAATTCTTTTGGGAACTCATAATCTGATCATATGTTTTTTCATTCATTCAGATCATTACAAGTTGAAGATTATAGTGATACTCTTTCTTTGCTGATTGTATCTATCTACTTTAATGGAGAGTGAATTCCAAATTCTGAATCAAACTGAGCCTTCCCCTGATTCTTGTAGATTTTAACTGTATTAGACTTGGTAATCTTTGATACGGCTACAGTAGAAGGAGAGAAACGGGGGGTTTTTGTTCAGCGATGGGATTATGGCTGTTAGCTTCAACTGGGCCACCAATTAAACGAAGAGCGAGTTTGACTCTCAGGTTAAAACAAGCGGGTCGGGGTTCGTATAGCGGCAGCTAGGGAAGGTTTTTTTTTCTTCTGGTTAATTTATATTTGGTTAGTATCGAATTTGTTCTGCATATTTTTGTGCTCTGGAAGAGTAGAAATGGAGAATTCGGTTCTCAAGCAGCTGTTGAAAAGTCTTTGCAACAATTCACAATGGATTTATGCTGTGTTTTGGAAGATTAAGTATCAATGTCCAGCGTAAGTTTCTTGATATATGTATGTAAATATTGCTCGATTCCGTAATCAGTATGTTTAATTTGAAAATTTGGATTATTATCAGGATATTGACTTGGGAAGATGGGTATTGCAATTATTCAAAATTGGAAAAACGTATGGAAATCATGACAGAGTATAGGATGATTAAAGAAAGGGATGAACATGTTTCTTCATGCTATGGAACAAATATTCACAATGGTGATTCTGGAAGTTGTTCTGTTGGACCAGCGGTGGCTGATATGTTTAGCCTTCAATATGCACTGGGAGAGGGGTAAAATCTTATTTATTGTCATTTTCTTGCAAGTACATTTTATCTTCCTTTTCTTCCAACAAAAATTGATATGCCTGAAACTTAGCAAATATTATCTACTTTACTTGCTTGTTCTTCTGGTCTATGTTTGGAATTTTCCTTGCTTAATCTTAAAATGAAGGTTTTGAGGACTTAATGCAGATTCCATTATTGCCATGGCTATCATCTCATGCTACCATGGGCTTTAGTGTGCAGTTGTGGGTCCCATTACCATCAGTCCTTGCAACCTTCATATTTCTTAGAATTATTTTAGTGAGTTAATAGTGCTTAAGATGTACTGTTCTTTCTAATATCCTTAATCTACATGCCTAATTTTTTTTTTTTTTTATCTTATTCAAACTTTACATCAAGACTGTGGGCAGCGTGGCAAGTTCTGGAAATCATAGTTGGGTTTTCCTTGAAAATATGTTTACCAGCAATTTATTCACTGCTTCTATTTATGAGGTGTGTGTGGATTTCACTTTGGTTGCCATATGAGAAGGAAACCTGTTTTAGTTCTCCAGAAATGGGGCATAACGTAATCTAATGTGTTTATGCTGTAGGGTCCTACTGAATGGCTAATTCAATATGCATCTGGTATCAAGGTAATATAATTTTGATGCCACCTCATGTTGTTACCCCTGAGTGCATTCGATAATTCATAATTTTACAACACACTATTGAGAATTACAAATATGCTCTAGCTTGCAGTCTTGCGCTATCCGTGCTTGTACATTCCGATAGTTCTCTATTCCCATAATTCACGTGTTATTGCTTTCAACTAAAAGATCCAGTATTCATTTGCAGACTATTCTATTGGTGCCTGTTCTTCCTTTTGGAGTGTTGCAGCTTGGTTCATTGCAAATGGTGTGTATTTCTGAAGTTTGGTGTGTGTGTTAAAAGTTCCATTCTTTTAAATGTTTAGTCTATTGATTGTTTAAAACTCTTTGGGTATAATACTTTGAGAAACAACATTTTGATTCCTCCCCGCTCAATTGAATTTCTCTACAACTATTCATCTCATACTCGGCTTTCCTGTCCTATTAAATCTCAGGTTACTGAAAATCTATCGGTGGTTGCTTATATCAAAGACAGATTCAGTTCCATTAACTTTGTTGATGGAAATTCTATAGGTGTTGCTTCAGACAAGGGTGTTTGGCCTCTCTGTGCATCAGTTTTTGTACCTAGTCCCTTTGATAGCTTGGATGAGCAAACAAACTTTACCACCTATATGCTGGAAGCTGAAATTCATGGGGCTTTTGATGATGTTAAGCCACCAGTGTCAACTTTTAATCAGTTTGTAACTATTCAAGATGTACTTACTGTATCTAGAAGAATTAGGCCTGAAACTCTTCAAAGTGAAAAAGGACATAAATATGACATGCAAGGGTCTAATATGGAAGAACCATTTGCTCCACTTTTTCAATCTATTAGAGCTAGTGAAGTGGATTTTTCTGATTTATTTTCTCTGGAATCACTGCTACCTCCTTGCAGTCAATTGAGAAACCATGAGACTGGATTGTTTGAAGGGAACCCCCATAGTTTTCACTCTTATTCTGTTGACAATATAATTGGACAACCGTTTGGACATAATCTTGTGACCAAGAAAGAATATGGTTCTGCAGATAATTTATTTAGCTTTCCTCATGACTATGAACTACAGGAAGCACTTGGACCAGCATTGCTTGCACAGAAATATACTAACGACTTCTCGTATGATTCATCTAGCTCAATCAAAGATACAACCTCCAGTTTGATGTGCAGTAGAGATTTCAAGGAAGATGATATTGAGCATCTCCTGGAAGCTGTGATAACTACAGATGATAATTCAGATGATACTTTTTTGAATAACACAATCAAAGCCAGAATTGCCCCTGTGGTAGGAAAATCACGTCTTTCTGCCAAAGTATGTTGTCAATCTGAATCAAGCGCAATAGTGGTGGATGATCCAGCCCTTTGGATCTTTCCTGAGTCTACGGTGACTGAAGTAGGCGGGAAAAATATAACTAGTTTGTCAACATCAAACTCTCTAGTTGTCAACAAACGGGAAGAAAATGACCGTGACATCAATCAGCATAGGAAAGGGATGAAACGTTCCAATTCTAGCCGACGGATCAAAGTTACTTCTAATACAAGACAAAGACCAAGGGATAGACAATTGATCCAGGATCGTATCAAAGAGTTACGGCAAATCGTCCCAAATGGTGCTAAGGTTGGTATCTTAAGAACTGCTGCGGTGTGTCAATTTAAGTTTTGTTTGCTTTTTTTCCCGTTCTTAGTAAGTTTGCCTTTGTGTCTAAATGGTAAACAGTGTAGCATTGACGGCCTCTTAGAGAAAACCATAAAGCACATGCTGTACTTACAAGGGGTAACTGACCAAGCTGAAAAGCTGAAGCAACTAGCCCAACAAGAGGTATAAGAAAAGGGTTGTGCCCTACATCAAAATAAATACCTTTTAGCCTTAGAATTTAGTAGATTACTTGTGCGCTAAATAAAATTCCTTGAAATGCTTTTTATAGGGTTCTGATTCTGAGGATTGCACTGTTGTTGAAAATGAGGATTTTAAACCGAATGGGGCTAGTTGGACTTGGGCGTTTGATATTGGGAGTGAGCTCCAAGTTTGCCCCATTGTTGTAGAGGATCTAGAATACCAAGGACACATGCTTATAAAGGTCTTTGTTTTATTTTCTTTTAAATGTCTTTTCTCTGAAGCTGCTAGCTTGTATTTTCTTTTAATACTATGTATGGATATCAATATCCTGTAGATGATATGCGACGACATGGGACTGTTCTTAGAGATCGCTCAAATAATTCGAAATTTGGAATTAACAATATTGAAGGGTGTGATTGAACGCCATTCAAACAACTCTTGGGCTCATTTCATCGTCGAGGTATGCGGTTTATACTTGTATATCGAAATCGTCAAACGTAAAGCTAGATATCTGATTGTGATTTCATTTTAAACTTTTTTCACAGGCTCCAAGGGGCTTTCATAGAATGGATGTTTTCTGGCCTCTAATGCATCTTCTCCAGCGCAAAAGAAATCCTATCTCATGTAGGATTTGAGCCACGTCCTCTCTCCTCCATGTCCAGCAGATATGAAACATTTGTTGTTTATTAAGTAATGTTTTCCTTGTAATATAGTTGACGACCAAACCATGTATGCAACTGAATTTTGTATATACTATAATATTACATATATAAGATTTATCTGCTAATAATTGTTGGTTTTTCTCATCAACATTTTAAGAAATCATGATTCAAACCCCATTTGTTTGTCCAAGCATTTCAGGGCGTGTTTGATAACGTTTCCGTTTTCCATTTTCTATTTCTGTTTTCTCATTTTTTAAGAAATAGATTTGTTTGGTAACCATTTTCGTTTCTTGTTTCTAACTTTTAAGAAACGTTTCTAAAAAATGGTCAATTTGAGAAACTACATAAAACATGTTTCCTCTGTTCCGTTTCTTTTTCTGTGTTATATACTTATATTATCCTCTAGCTAAGTATTGTTTCTCTTGGATCGTTGGTCAGTTGAACACCTAGTTTCTAACACCTACTCTTAAGTCCCGAGTTCAAAATGCAAGCAAAGTTTTTTTTTTTTTTTTTTGGATCGTTGGTCATATGAGCACCTAGTTTCTAACTCCTACTCTTAAGTCCCGAGTTCAAAATGCAAGCAAAGTTTTTTTTATTTTTTTATTTTATTCCTTATAATATATTTTTGCTCATTAAAATATGCATTTAGTCCGACTTTAATATTTTATTGTCATATGCATATTTATATGTTATTTTAATTTTGAATTTTGATTTTTTTTTTGATTTTTTTTTATTTTTTTAATGCATGTTATATATATGTTATATTATATAACCGAATTTTATTTAAACTATAAATAAATGGAGAAAAAAAGGTAAAAAAAAAAAAAACAAGAAACAAGAAACCGTTATCAAACAAGTTTTTGTTTCGGTTTCTTTTTTTAAAAAACAAGAAACTTGAGTAGTTATCAAACATGTTTCTGTCTCTAGTTCTAAAAAAAAGAGATTAAGGAGCAAGCTATCCCAATCAGATTATCAAACAGACCGTGAATGTTTATTAACGAGATTGAAGAAGGAAGACGTAATAAAAATATGTTAATTATTTTCACAAAATTAAATTATTGGTGATAAGAAATCAGGAGGTGCACCGAGATATCCCAATCAGATTGACATAACTTTAGCACCCTCATCATCTAACTCATTCCAATAATTATTATATAAGATATTGTCCTATAATAGTCATTTACATGTCATCTAAACTAAGAGTGGTAGAAAAAATAAAATGAGAAGACCCATATGCTCCATGTTGAATGATGACACAATGCCACGACCATATCTGCAAAATTAGAAATTCGTGAATTATGAGTAAATGTTACAAACATTATGATTATGAACAAAAATAGAAAGTATGCATTAGAATATTTATGAACAAAAAACTCACAGGTAGAATATATCTACGAAGAAGTTGGACGATTATCATAACTTGAAGCTTTGATTTTTCTCCATCAGCAGTTCCATTCTTCAAGCATCCCCTCAAGCTTTTTTGCAAATATATCATCTACACTTTGATGATCATGTGATGATTCCATTTGGGTTGTTGGACTGTAAGTAAAATTAAAAATCTTGTCAACTAAGAGAATTATGATGAAAATAGAACAACAACCAAATTGTCAAACCCTAGATTTCTCCTAAAACACAACTACTTCAAATTTTAACTCCATATACACATAATAAAAGACTTAAAGAAAATAAACCAGACTTTAGAAATTTAACTGTACCACATTTCAGACGATGGTTGAGTGTCTATCGAAGGTTGAATAATATCCTTCTGAAGCTCAGTTGATTTCAAATCATTCAATTTTTGATATAATTGTCTGATCTCTTCTTCAACAAAATCATTCCATTGTAGTTCTCTATCATTTTCAGTCATGTCCATACTGTTGCAAAGTTGATTGTTCGAATCGATCACTTCTACTAATTTTCTACGTTTGGGATTCTGATCATGTAATTCCATTTGTATCGGTGCGCTGCAAAATCAAAATTTTGTTTATAGTCATCACATTAAAGAAAAATAAATTTGCAACTACAATAATAATATATATATATATATATGTTTTTTTTTTTTTAAAAAAAAAAACCTTCTTGACACGACAAATTTGAAGATTGAACTCATGACCTCTTAGTCATGGGCACAACCTTATGCCATGTTCAATTTGGCAAAGATTATAAAATCTTTTTATCTTGCAACTCCCTAAATTTCTTTTGTGATCACATAATAGGCTCCAAGTTTCTTCACCCAAAAAATATCTTATATATTACATGAAAAAAAATGAGGACTTTAGAAATTGAATCTTACCACATTTCAGCCGGTTGATTCTCTATTGAAGGTCGAATAATATCCTTTCCAACCTCATGTGATTCTGAATCATTCAAACGTTCAAGTAATTCTCTGATGTCATCTCCAACAAACTCCATATTCATATCGATACAAGATTGATCTTTCAAACCATTCCATGGTAGAAGTTTTCCCTCATCTTCGGTCAGTTCTATATTGTCTACCAATTTCCTGCGTTTGGGATTCTGAACATATAATTCCATTGGTGTCGTTGCCCTACAAAATTAAAATCTTGTTAAGAATTGCGTTTATATATGGTCATCATACAGGAAAATAAATTTTCAACTACAATAATTATCCATTAAAAAGAAATAATTGCTAAGTTCCCTAAATTTGTTTGTGACATAATTGATTTCAAGTTTCTTCCCCTATTCTTTGGGATGGCCGAACTCTAATGAAAATGAAAATCACAACAAAATTGTCACACCCCATAATTCTTCTTATAATATTTCTCCTAAAACATAACTACTCCAAATTTTAACATAATCACACTCGCACACAAAAAATGAAAAACAAAAAGTTCAAAGTAAACTCAAAATCAAACTGAAATTTGTTTTAAAATTTTGTTACAATAAAGCTGAAAAATATAATAAATAGTTAAATATTTAATCAGTATATATTATATAGTGCATGAAATTAGAAGACTTGAGAGATTGAATCTTACCCCATGTCAGCAGCAGGTTGATTTGGTTTGGGATTCTGTCCATATCCTTCCATCCATGTTGTTGTTGGCGGAAAAGTATATGTTTGCATTGTTGTAGCTGAGACCGCCACTTTTTCCTTTTTCACCGTTTTTTTTCGAATCATGCAAAGTACGTAGGAATCATGTACGATCCCTTTTGGTGCGAGAGTAGGATCAAGAGTGTACTCATACATGATCCAAGAACAATCATCATGGTTAGCTTTGAGTTTATGATTCTCAAAGTGAAAACGCTTAATAGTACCAATAAGAGCGTCGTTAGCAGAAGAAAACACTTTAATGGCTTTGTTTTCTCCACTCCAAGTACCACCGTTAGAGCCGACTTGTCTAACGATACGAGATTTCTTCTTCTTGAGCATGGTGAAAAAATATAGGTCTTGACCATCAATACCTCCCAATTGTTGCCATATGAGAGAAGGTTCATGGATGTAAAGATCAATGACGGGCAACGGCAGTAGCACAAAAGGAGGATTGTGTTCTCCAACAATCTTGTGGTAAAGATAGTAGGTCAATAGTTCTTCGTCGGTGGGAGAAAATGTGTAGCCAAGCGGAATGCTCAGATGATTCATCATCATCACAACCAAGAAATACAGAGAAAAATCTAAAACAGTTCTCTTAAAATCTAGAAAATGAAGACTACAACAAATATGCTTTTTTATAGAGTTTTAAAATATGGGCGCCAAAAAATGGCGCCAAAAAATGGCGCCAAAAAATTTAGCTATTTTATCTCTTTTTTTAAAATGTAGTATTTTACCATTTTTAATTTAGGGATCGTTTTTTATTTTTAATAAAATAGCGCGGGGTAGGTGAGGGAAAATTGAAAATTTCATTGTTCCGAAGTTGATGAAATGAAAATATGCGGTTTAATTGAAAAAGAAAGTTTATAATATATAGCTTTAAACATTTCTTTGGTTTTAGGTCGGTCATGAATATATGATCTATACCTCTCAATTTCTACTCTCCATTTAATCTCTCTATTTGAATTATCTAATAGGGTCATGAAATTACAAGAATATTGAATAGGTAAATTACCAATATTTAAACATAAAATTGAAAATTCAAGAACTTATTCGATATTGGAAGCTAATTATAAAAACATTGTCGTTAAATTAAAACAAATTGATTTTAAATTATATAAGATGCAACCCTTCTTCAATCTACCATGAAAAAAAATACAGAATTCAAGAATTATGAGACAGAGGAATAAATAAAACAAAGTTACTATAAATGACATCAAAATCAAGGATTAAAATGTCGATGTCAACGAAAATGTCGAGGTCTAGATTTTACGAAAAATGTTGATAGAAATGAAAATGTCGATGGAAATTTTGAGATTTTTTTTTAATTATTATTATTATTATGAAAATAGTGAAAATCGATAGAAATTGACTGAACTATTCAATGAAATTTTAATTATAGCTAAATTAGACTATAATTGACTATTTTTAATTATCATATCTAAACACTAAGCCAATATTTTGATGATAATGTTGATAAAAGTGTTGGGAGCATAAATTTTGAAAAAAAAATATACAAATTGTTTAAATTATTTCATGTAACTTTAACTGTGACTTAATTATACTATAATTGATCATTATTAACCATGATATCTAAAATATATAATATTTATATTGAAATCTCGATGCTAGCAAAAACTTTAGGATAAAATATGAAAATTGTTGAAAATTGTTTGAATTTGTAAACGAGGTTTTAACTATAAATTAACTATTTTTAATCCTCATATATCTATTTACATAAAAATGTCAATGTTGATTGAAATATGTTTTGAAAAATTAAGAACACTCGTCAGACATATTTAAATTAATAAATGAGAAAAATATGAAAATATTGAGAAAAGAAAGTTTTAAAATATATATATTTTTTTTATCCTTTAATAATTAATTCAAATATTATCTTTATAAAATTTTAATTGATTATGATGATTTGGGCTTCAAAATTTGGCATAGGTAGGAGGAAGTTGAGAAATAAAAAGAATGTCTAATTTTAAATAGTGAAAATGGAAAATGTCTAAAAGTGAGAATGTCTTGCACTCCTATGTCTAGACTGATTGTGAGGGAGGGTCGTTAATTTTTTCCCATTATAACCCTACTACTTATCACCTCTTTCTTAATTTACAATTCAGAATTTTAAAATAAAAAGATTGGAGACCAAAATATTTTTGAGTGAGGTGTTTGGTTTTCGTTAATTGCAATTGAGATTTCCAATTTTCATTATGTGTGACCGGTGATGTATACATGCTGATATACCTCCATAATGGTGCATCCATACGTGACCTCTATTGGTATTTACAGGGACATACTCCACCATTGACTATGACTAGTGTATTCCGAATGTGCAAATCCTAAAAATAACAATTAAACCATTTCTCTCTCTACCCTAGTATTTAGGTTCGATCAATCGATATGTCTATGAACATTTCATCTTTCCCTATAACCGTGCATTTTTTAAATCTTGAAGGCTCAACCGAATCCAAAAACAAAAGGGTTACCCTAGTGGCGGATCCAGAACTTTGTGTTGAGGGGCTTGAAATATTTTGATAATAGTCATTTGCGAAAGTAAGCATAATTCAACTGATATAAAACATGTACCATTGACCAAAAGGTTAGAGATTCAAATTTCCCACCTCACATATTGTCAATTTTTTTTTAATATATACATATATAGTTTGCCAATAGAAAATATGGTTAATATTTTGGGAAATTGTAATAAATGACAATTTAAGACTTATTGTTTGCAAATATAGCATGTTTTTAAAAATTTTGCGGATATAGCAATTTCTATCGCTGATATCTTATGACTGATAGAAGTCTATCGCTGACCACCTCAGCTTTTTATAGATTTTTGTCAGTGATAATAGTCTATCAGTGATAATAGTCTATCACTCATAGAAGTCTATCAGTGATATAATAAAGTCTATCAGTGATAGAAACGGGTTTTTTTGCCATATTTGCAAAACATTTTAAAGTTTGCTAAAATTGCAATTAGTTTTGGCCTGATTGCTATTTGTGCAACCAGCCCTAATATTTTTTAGATTAAAATATCAATTTGATCTACTTTAGGTTTCATTTCATTTTAGTATTTGTACTTCAAATGTCAAATTTTAGTTCTTTATACTTTCAATAAAGCTTAAAACGGAACTCCAATGTTAGTTTGAACTTGAAGTTAAATTTTCTAAACAAAAGTTAGGCTTCATTCCCTCTATAAATTTTGAAAATATATGTTTACAATATGTTTTTTCCTAGTGAAAATTATTACTATTATTTAACTAATTTTGATAAATAAACAAAATAGTTTAAAACTAACATTATGGTCTATTTTTAAGTTTTATTGAAAGTACATTGACTAAAATGAGATATTTTTTTTTACAAAACTATTTTAATTAATACGGGGATTGAACCCATGACCTCGTGGTCAAAGGTACACTCTTATGGCAATTGAGCTATGCTGGGTTTGACAATTTTGTTTTTTTTTGATATTTGGATGCACATGAACTAAAATGGAATGAAACTCATAATACAAGGACCAAACTAATATTTTAGCTTATTTTTTTAAGATAAAATAATATTTTGGTCCATGTACTTTAGGTCTTATTTTATTTTAGTCATTGTACTTTCAAATGTCTAGGTATTCAATAAATTTTAAAACTAGTCTTTATTATTTTGAAATTATTTTTTATCAAATTTTTTTTTTTTTTTTTTTTAAAAGCATTTTTTATCAAACTTGGTAGAATAATAATAATAATTTTCATTGAAGTAAAGATATGTGAATATGTTTCTAAAATTTATAGAGACTATTAATAGACACTCAATATTTTTTTTTGAAAAAGTTAACAATAAAGTAGATTTGAGTGAATTTGAAAATTTTGGGGAATTTTAATCTATAAATTGGATATATCAAAGTTCGGGGGCTCGAGCCCCCTAGGTTACCCCACTTTGTTTCCAAATCTTTCAAGATAAACCATATCCATCTCTCTAACTACCCTAAACTATTTCATGCGATTCAAAATTTGTATATTGGAATTTTCGAAATCTTAAACCCTAAATGTTTATATATGAATCCTACCGAGCAAAAGGACCTCAAACCTCTTACTTTTCGGTCTAAAACCAGAGGAAGAAACGAAATACGAGAGATGATCGTCACTTACCAAAGTTATGGAACCTGACGAAGGAAGAGAGGATAAACTGACGTTGAGTTTGGGAAGCGTCACTGCGGCGAACACTTGGATGGAGGAAGGTCACAACGCAACGTACAAGACCCTAGTCTTCTCGCGTCGGATGCATGTGTACACATTTTCGGAGAGACAAATCACCTAGGTTAGCCAATTGTATACAACCTCTAGCAGAAGTGGTGGAGTGTTGAAGGGGGTTACAGATTTCGAACGCCTAAATTCATCATGAAAATGACCTTAGGGAAAGCTCACGCAATCATCGTTTGCCTACACGTGCAATATTTACTCATACCATCACACTAATGGCCTACGGTGCTTGGTCAAACTTCTGACGATTTTTAAATTCGATGTATGCCGCATTGTATACAACAAGATGGGGGCAGACACGTGTAGTAACAAAATTTCATCAAATATACAGTGTCGTCCAATTTAGTTTCTTAGGGTCAGTGTATAACCATGTAAATATCACTGCTGACTTGTCAAATATTATATTTTTCTTTTAACGTCTCTGTTATCTTTTCATCCCTTACTCCTCTCTCCTACCAACAATTTCTTTTTTTACAACACCATTTTATTCAATTTTTAAATTGTAGAAAATATAAGGAGGGTAGTTGTGTCAATTTTTGTATATATTGAATTACTAAATGTAGAAAATATAAGGAGGGTAGTTGTGTCAATTTTTGTATATATTGAATTACTAAATTTAGCGTAGACATTATTCCAAATCAGAGTGGGTTAGACATTTTTCAGGTTTACATCTCTCCTTTTAAACATTCTTCTTGTTACCCCCGAGTCCGTCTTTCTGCCAAAGCATGTTGTCTTTCTACCAGCCCTTTGGATCTTTCCTGAATCTACGGTGACTGAAGTAGGCGGAAAAAATATAACTAGTTTGTCAACATCAAACTCTCTAGTTGTCAACAAACGGGAAGAAAATGACTGTGACATCAATCATCATAGGAAAGGGATGAAACGTTCCAATTCCAGCCGACGGATCAAAGTTACTTCTAATACAAGACAAAGACCAAGGGATAGACAATTGATCCAGGATCGTATCATCGTCGAGGCATGCGGTTTTGTTTGTCCAAGCATTTCAGGGTGTGTTTGATAACGTTTCCGTTTTCCATTTTCTATTTCTGTTTCTCATTTTTTAAGAAATAGATTTGTTTGATAACCATTTCCGTTTCTTGTTTCTAACTTTTAAGAAACGTTTCTAAAAAATGGTCAATTTGAGAAGCTACATCAAACATGTTTCCTCTGTTCCGTTTCTTTTTTTCTGTGTTATATACTTAGATTATCCTCTAGCTAAGAATTGTCTCTCTTGGATTTAACTCCTACTCTTAGGTCCCGAGATCAAAATGCAAGCAAAGATTTTTTCTTCTTTATAGTATATTTTTGCTCATTAAAATATGCATTTTGTCTCACTTTAATATTTTAAATTTGTTATATGCATATTTATATGTTCTTTTAAATTTGAATTTTAAATTTGTAATATATATATATATATTTATATATTATTTAATTTTTTAGTACACTTAGAGTTAGTTAGAATTTTGCAATATATAAATAATTTACAACTAACATTTACAGCAAACAAAACAATTTTATTAGTGTTAATTTTGCATAGGAGCTTACTTGTATTAGATAATGTAGATTTTTATTTTTATATTTTAATGCTTTTTTTTTTTTTTTTTTTTTTTTTTGAGCAATAATGCATGTTATATATATGTTATATAACCGAATTTTATTTAAACTATAAATAAATGGAGAAAAAAAGGTAAAAAAAAAACAAGAAACAAGAAACAAGAAACCGTTATCAAACAAGTTTTTGTTTTGGTTTCTTTTTTTAAAAAATAAGAAACTTGAGTAGTTATCAAACATGTTTTTGTTTCCAGTTTAAAAAAAAAAGAGAATAAGGAGCAAGCTATCCCAATCAGATTATCAAACAGACCATGAATGTTTATTAACGAGATTGAAGAAGGAAGACGTAATAAAAATATGTTAATTATTTTCACAAAATTAAATTATTGGTGATAAGAAATCAGGAGGTGCACCGAGATATCCCAATCAGATTGACATAACTTTAGCACCCTCATCATCTAACTCATTCCAATAATTATTAAATAAGATATTGTCTTATAATAGTCATTTACATGTCATCTAAACTAAGAGTGGTAGAAAAAAATAAAATGAGAAGACCCATATGCTCCATGTTGAATGATGACACAATGCCACGACCATATCTGCAAAATTAGAAATTCGTGAATTATGAGTAAATGTTACAAACATTATGATTATGAACAAAAATAGAAAGTATGCATTAGAATATTTATGAAGAAAAAACTCACAGGTAGAATATATCTACGAAGAAGTTGGACGATTATCATAACTTGAAGCTTTGATTTTTCTCCATCAGCAGTTCCATTCTTCAAGCATCCCCTCAAGCTTTTTTGCAAATATATCATCTACACTTTGATGATCATGTGATGATTCCATTTGTGTTGTTGGACTATAAGTAAAATTTAAATATTGTCAACTAAGAGAATTATGATCAAAATAGAACAACAACCAAATTCTCAAACTCTAGATTTCTCCTAAAACACAACTACTTCAAATTTTAACTCCATATACACATAATAAAAGACTTAAGAAAATAAACCAGACTTTAGAAATTTAACTGTACCACATTTCAGACGATGGTTGAGTGTCTATCGAAGGTTGTATAATATCCTTCTGAAGCTCAGTTGATTTCAAATCATTCAATTTTTGATATAATTGTCTGATCTCATCATCAACAAAATCATTCCATTGTTGTTCTCTGTCATTTTCAGTCATGTCCATACTGTTGCAAAGTTGACTGTTCGAATCGATCACTTCTACTAATTTTCTACGTTTGGGATTCTGATCATATAATTCCATTTGTATCGGTGCGCTGCAAAATCAAAATTTTGTTTATAGGCATCACATTAAAGAAAAATAAATTTGCAACTACAATAATAATATATATATATATATGTATTTTTTTTTAAAACAAAAAAACCTTCTTGACACGATAAATTTGAGGATTGAACTCATGACCTCTTAGTCATGGGCACAACGCTCAATTTGGCAAAGATTATAAAATCTTTTTATCTTGCAACTCCCTAAATTTCTTTTGTGATCACATAATAGGCTCCAAGTTTCTTCACCCAAAAAATATCTTATATATTTCATGAAAAAAAATGAGGACTTTAGAAATTGAATCTTACAACATTTCAGCCGGTTGATTCTCTATTGAAGGTCGAATAATATCCTTTCCAACCTCATGTGATTCTGAATCATTCAAACGTTCAAGTAATTCTCTGATGTCATCTCCAACAAACTCCATATTCATATCGATACAAGATTGATCTTCCAAACCATTCCATGATTGAAGTTTTCTCTCATCTTCGGTCAGTTCTATATTGTCTATTAATTTCCTGCGTTTGGGATTCTGAACATATAATTCCATTGATGTCGTTGTCCTACAAAATCAAAATCAAAATCTTATTAAGAATTGTGTTTATATATGGTCATCATACACAAAAATAAATTTTCAACTACAATAATTATCCATTAAAAAGAAATAATTGCCAACTTCCCTAAATTTCTTGTTGAGGATCCCACATCCTCAATATAACATACATGGGCTACTCCTCCTATAACCAATTGGTTTTAGGACGGAACCCTATGATGTCTAATATAATATCAGAGCCCACGAAGCCCAAACGGGTATTCGGTCCAAAAATGGTATCCCGACCCAAGAGGATGAACCCCAAAGAGGCACCATCTAGGATCCCGACCCAAGATGGTTAACCCAAAGAGGGACCATCTTGAGGGGTATGTTGAGGATCCCACATCTTCAATATAACATACCTGGGCTACTCCTCCTATCACCAATTGGTTTTAGGACGAACCCCATGATGTCTAATATTTGTGACATAATTGATTTAAATTAGTTTCTTCTCCTTTGGGATTGCGGAACTCTAATGAAAATGAAAATCACAACAAAATTGTCACACCCCATAATTAATTATTCTTCTTATAATATTTCTCCTAAAACATAACTACTCCAAATTTTAACATAATCACACTCAGCACACATAAAATGAAATACAAAAAGTTCAAAGTAAACTCAAAATCAAACTGAAATTTGTTTTAAAATTTGGTTACAATAAAGCTGAAAAATATAATAAATAGCTAAATATTTAATCAGTATATATTATATAGTGCATGAAATTAGAAGACTTGAGAGATTGAATCTTACCCCATGTCAGCAGCAGGTTGATTTGGTTTGGGATTCTGTCCATATCCTTCCATCGATGTTGTTGTTGGCCAAAAAGTATATGTTTGCATTGTTGTAGCTGAGACCGCCACTTTTTCCTTTTTCACCGTTTTTTTTCGAATCATGCAAAGTACGTAGGAATCATGTACGATCCCTTTTGGTGCGAGAGTAGGATCAAGAGTGTACTCATACATAATCCAGGAACAATCATCATGGTTAGCTTTGAGTTTATGATTCTCAAAGTGAAAACGCTTAATAGTACCAATAAGAGCGTCGTTAGCAGAAGAAAACACTTTAATGGCTTTGTTTTCCCCACTCCAAGTACCATCGTTAGGGCCGACTTGTCTAACGATACGAGATTTCTTCTTCTTGAGCATGGTGAAAAAATATAGGTCTTGACCATCAATACCTCCCAATTGTTGCCATATGAGAGAAGGTTCATGGATGTAAAGATCAATGACGGGCAACGGCAGCAGCACAAAAGGAGGATTGTGTTCTCCAACAATCTTGTGGTAAAGATAATGACTCAGTAGTTCTTCGTCGGTGGGAGAGAATGTGTAGCCGAGCGGAAGCATGCTTAGATGATTCATCATTCATGAAACTGAACAAGAAAACCACCCAAAAATCTAAAACTCTCATCTTAAAATTGTAGAAAATGAAAAGAAAAAATATGCAGAAAGTTTGGATGGGGATCGATTTCACCTTTTCTTTTCTCTCTATTGATAGATTGCTCGCTGGTTTCTGTTCTCTCTGAAGTAAAGAAGATGAAATAAATCAATGAAGGCGGTGCTGAATATAAATCAATGAACTTGGCGCCAAATCTGGCGGGCTTACTTTTTTTTAATATCATCACAGGAGGGAAATCATATAAGGTGATGGAAATCATATAAGGTGATGGAAAACTGGAAGTGTTGAAAATTATAATAATAATAATAATAATAATAATATAATAGATAAGTTTAGGATTTTAATTATACAACTCTCCGGTTGAAGGTATAGATTTTGGCGCCAAAGAAAGTTGCAGCGAAATATATGTAGCTCACCCAAAATGAATTATGAAACAAGAGTTTCGTCATTAATTCATACAATATGTCAGTTGAGCTATGTTCATTTAAAAACATATTAAAAATTTTGATGAGTGAAAATTTTATTTAACTCTATAACTTACGCCATTCTTTAAATTATTTATATTTCTGCATAATGGTTGCATGCAATATAAGTTCAAACCACCAGTTTCGACCTATTTTTATTTTTATTATTTATTTTTCTGCATAATTATTTTTATTTTTATTTTTTTATAACTATGTTTATGTTGACATTTAAATTATAATTCAACTCTTATAATATCAAATAAAAATTATAAAATGAATTGTGATATATTAATCATAAGTTTTGTTTTCACGAACTTATGGTTGATATTTTTAGTGATCTTTGTTAAAAAAAAATATATGGTATTTTGGTATTTAAATTATAAATTAACTATTATAATATTTACACCTTTATATACAAGCATAACTCAACTCACATGTTTGTTGACCGTGAGTGGTGAGAGAAAAAAAATTGTAACCCACTGAAGTTAGTTTTTTGGGCGCGAACGGTTAGTTTTTTTTTTTTTCAGATTCTCTACAACGAAATCTGGTGGGTTTTATATTTTCTTATTCAAAGAGGAAAATGAATAATATATATATTCAATATATTTAAAATTTTATAAATGAACTACCTAAAGATTTACTTAATAAACGATTTAATAATATATATATTCGACATTTTTTTAATATTCAAGAATTTATTAGAAACAAAATTGAATTATATAATAGTACTAAGTTTATTTGAACTTAGTTAGGAAGCATTTGGTACACTCACATATTCTTATCACGAATAACTTTTTTTAAGACCAAAATGATGTGGGAGCGTGAATTCGAACCTCGGACTTTTTAGTGGTATTTTTTTTTTTTTTTATATTTTATAACATAAATTTTTTGCCCCCTCAAACATTAATGTCTAGATCCGCTCTGGGGTTAAGGGAGCACGTCACCATCCGATTGAGGCCACACCGTCGTCGATCAGCTGTAACATGTGGGAGAAGTATATCGTCATCGTCAATCAGGTTCGTTGATCTGAACACCTCAAGGTTTGCCGCAGGAGGTGGAGCGACAGATTGAAGACGGAAGCCTACGAGGTCGTCTTTTGAAAGACGACCTCGCCACGTGTCGATGCCCTAGTGTAGGTCATCTTTTCAAAAGACGACCTACCTCCTGGAGAATTTAAAAGGAATAAATTCCTTTGGCAGTCGGCAGGTGGGACAGATCGAAGAGATATGAAGGTCGTTTTTTCAAAAGACGACCTCTACACGTCTTTTGAAAAGACGACCTTCAGATGTGTAGGTCGTTTTTTGAAAAGACGACCTATCCACGTGGCGCCACATCGGTCGGGTCGTCAGACGACCTGCTTCCACGAAAGCAAGGTCGTCTTTGCCTTAGTGTTAGAGGTCGAGAGGACCTCGAATTAAAACAACCATATTTTTAAAAATAGAAAACTGTAATATTTTTATAATAAATTTTAAAAACTACAATATTAATAAAAATAGTCAGTTAATTGACCTATATATATATTTTTTTTTTAATTGGTGGTTCAATCAACCCTGCCCTCTCAACTCTAAATTCTATTATTATTATTATTATTATTTTTTTTTTATTATATTTTTTTTTTTTTTTAAGTGTCTTGTACATGTCAGGCCACATAGAATAAAATATTTGCAAATGAATCAAATTGCTTTAACATGGCAAATATTTTGTGTTAGGTTCTTTAGGGCTTGTTTGGTAACGTTCCCGTTTCCTGTTTCTTGTTCCTGTTTCTCACTTTTTAAGAAACGGACTTGTTTGATAACTATTCCCGTTTCTTGTTTCTAAATTTTGAGAAACGTTTCTAAAAAAAAGGTAAAATTTGAGAAACTTCAAAAAGGTGTTTCTCCCAGTTCCGTTTCTATTTATATTAATCTGTTCCTAAAATGATGATAAATTAGTGTTGGTTCATTGGCAAGAGAAGCACCCAAATAAACTCCTCACCTATGAGGTCCTGGCTTCAAATCCTCATTATAACACTTTTTTTTTTCTTTCTTAATTATGCAATGTTTTTTTTTTATCTATTATTTTAATTTTAAATTTTAATTTTGCTATTTTTTTTTTGTTAGGATACATTACTAATTACTTTTTATTTTATTTAAATACATAAAAATATTTATTTATTAAATTTGTTATATCTTTTTTTTAAATACATTAAAATATTTATTTATTAATTGTAAAAAAAAAATTATTATTATTTTTTATGTTACGACACTTTAAACTTTGCAAATTAGCATTTCAATATTTTTAAATCAGTTTAAATTTCCTACTATTAAATATTAGATTCACAAATAGTGATATTTTAGTTATATAAGATAAATTTATCTATAATATAATTGAAATGTCGATTCACCTCTCATGTCGATATTGAGCTCATTGACACGTAGAAATGTCTACATGTGAACGAAAATTTAAAACATGACCCATAACAAACAATGACGAATGACAACGACTTCGAGATTTTAGAGCAAGGAAGACATCACCCTCGAGGTAGGGAAAAATGTTTAACTATCGAAATTTTTTCACTGCAAAATGTTATTGAACGTTGTTTTGGCGTGTTGGAGACTCGTTTCCCTATTCTTAAATAAACGTCTCCTTATCAACACACAAAAACATATACCAAATCAAATCAAATTGCAATTTATTTTTTATTTTTTTATTTATTTATTTTTTAATGCATGTTATATCTTTTTTATATTATGTATACTAAATTTTATTTAAACTATAAAAAAAAAAAAAAAAATTAACAAAAAAATAAATGATCAAACATGACGATATTTCTATTTTTTTTTTTCAAAAAACAAGAAACAAGAAACGTTATCAAACAAGTATGTGTTTCTGTTTCTTTTTTTTCAAGAAACAAGAAACAGGAGTAGTTATCAAACATGTTTCTGTTTCTTGTTCTAAAAAAACAGGGAACAAGAAACAGGGAACGAAAAACGGGAAACAAGGAACAAGAAACAGGAACGTTACCAAACGGGCCCTTAATTATTGTTTTTTTAACATGAGGACCACAAACTCATTGTCAACATTTCTTTGTTCATACTAAATTTAAACTTTAGTCTTTATATATATCACATCTTAACAAACATAAATAACTTTACCCACATATTAATAGACGAGAAAAATATATAAACTCGACATAACAATCAATTAACTCCAAACAAAAAATTACTTTGTGCTGCTAAATGTCCGAGAGATAAATTGTAAAAGTACTTTGAATCTATACTCAATAGTTGTCGGATGCAAAATTTTCGAATCAACATCTAACGAGTTATTAAAAGACAACTACATCCTGACAAGTTCATTGAATAATTTTTTGTTTTTGAAAAGTTTCAAAGATCGGGAATGGGGAAAGCCTTTACAGTGTGGCCGCCATCGATACAGAAAACTTGTCCAGTAATATAAGACGCAGCAGGAAGACAAAGAAATGCAACCATTGACGAAACTTCATGGGGCTCCCCAGCGCGTTTAAGAGGCGTTATTGACAGTACGTGCTTCATTGTTTTTTCATGCATCGGATCCTTCTGAAAAACAAAATAAAAATGCAACAAAAATTCAGCAATAAATTTGTGGAATCGAGCCCGAACATAGCAGCTCAACTGACATAAAACATGTATTCTAAGATAAACTAGAATTGAAATCTCTATACGTTCGGGGATTCCACAAAGCGAGTTCTGATGAACCATGGAGCCACTGCGTTTGCACGGATGTTGTCTTTTGCCCATTCGCATGCCAAGTTCCTTGTCATTTGATTTATGGCAGCTTCATCAACAAATCACTTATCGTAAGAACACTTCAAAATTAGGCTAAACTCTTCTAAATATTTGTCTTTTTTAGTTCCTAAGTTTAAAAGCGTAAATTTAGTGCTTTACATATTAATATTTTTAAATGTTGTCTTCCATGTGAATGTTAAAATTAATTGGGAAATTGTATCGTTAATTTAGAGTAAAATAATTAAAAATATAATATTTTTTTAAAATTTTTGCAGATCACTAATAATATGGTCAGTAATCTTTCACTTCAGTTCTTTTAGAATTTTAGTCTATGAGTGATAGTAGCTTCTATTAGTGATACAAGCTGATTTTTTGTGATATTTGTAAAATATTTTAAATTTTTCTAAATTTGTAATTATTTTGGATCTGATGGTCGTACAATCAGCCCAAATTAATTCATCATAAACTTACTTGGAACAATGCTTGATAAATACTCAGTGAGTTGGCCAAAATTAAGAGAAAAAGAATTCAAAATTTCTATATATTGTGTAGAAATTTGGAGGAAGTTTTTTTTTTTTTTTTACAACATGTGTGGGTGCGGGATCGAACCCGTGACCTCCTGGTTCACTAGTTAAATTAGAAGCTTTCATCTCTTAAATGATTTTTTCTCTAATTTGTTTTTGTCAATTACTTAAATTTTATGTCACTTGAGTTTATCATCAATTAATTTTAACATTCACTATATTAAAAAAAAATTAAATAAATAAGACTACATCGAAATTTTTGAAACAATAGAGATTAAAACATATATTTAGCCATCCTAAAAAAAAATTCAGGGTTAAATTATAAGTTTGGTCTCTAAACTTCATAATTGTATCTAATAGATCATTGAAAAATGTATAATTGCTTCTCAAATTTTTAAATTTGTATCTAAACTTTAAAAGTTTAAGTTTCGAAGCTTTCAATCTTATGTCTAATACGTGGTGTCGATAAACTAAACTTAATTTAGGTTTTTTTTTTTTTTTTTTGGTGTAAAAGTAAAGGTCAAGAAATGTGTGGATTACCTTTAGAAGCAGAATATGGAGTAGAGAATGGAAGGGACATCGAGGCTGCAACAGATGACATGAAGACAATGCTTCCATTACCAGAAGCTTTGAGCAATGGATATGCAATTTGGCTAAAATGGAATGACGCCTCAAAATTTGTACTCATTACACTTGAAAGTTCTTCCTCTGTAACTTCTGCTGTGCTCTTCAATGTCGATGTCGATGTCCCCGCATTATTTATCTGAAATTAATCAAATTTAGATCTTCTAATTTTAAATTCGTTATCGTTAAACCACCAATCGACCTAAAAACTTTGAAAGATTGATCCAATAAGTCGAAATCAATATTAACGAAGAGAAAATGACAATACAAGTATTCGATCTAGAATATGAACCTTCTTTTTTATATCATGTAGAATATACAATCAACACAAAAACTTAAGCGGACAGGTTACCGAAAATTTAATTAGGTTAAATTCTAAAAAATATTATTGAACTTTGTTCTTTGTTTGAAAAATACTCCATCTTTTCAAAAGTTACTATATTGCCTTAAAAATAACATCGAGTAGAAATTCGTAGGAAGGAAAATTCACGAAGAGCAACGTGACGTGACTAGCAGGGGCAGACCTCTGAAGGGGCTAGGGAGAGCCACGGCCCCCCACCAACTTTAAAAACTCTCATTCTATATATATACTATTGTTATTAAATATATTTTGGCCTCCTAAATTAACAAACTCTCATTCTATAGTGGCATGGTATTTAATTATTTTGTTGTGCGTGGGTTCGAAATCCAGAGATTTTTTTTTTGTGTTTGATAGACTCACGAACTTAAAAAAGAGTTCAGTATATTTTTTAATTTTCAATTTTGTATCTAATTGGTCCTCAAATTTTCAAGTTTAAGTCTAATATATTTTTTTCGAACTTCTGTATTTTTTGCCATCTTTTTTTAAGATTTATATACTATATTTTTTTGGTCCCCAAACATCAATGTATGGATCTGTCCCTAGTAACTAGGACACTGACTTATATTAAGTTTAAAAAAACAACATTCAAACACACGGATTTTTCATCCAATATTCTAACAGTTTTTCTACCCAATGATAGTTTTGAAACGATTATGAAATGTCAATGGTAATAGTGCAACTTTGCGAAAGGTTACGGGTATTTTTTTAAACAAATGACAAAGTTCAAGAGTATTTTTCATAATTTAACCAATTTAATTAGATCGGTTTAAATAAGGAGAAGATCATGCCTATATAAGTAACCGACAATATCTTCATTAGGAAGAATACTGTAACAATTATGAACTAAGCATTTTAATTTGTTTTTTGTTACCAGAATATCGAGGCTGCCATTGAATAAAGAAGCGACTGTTTCCATAAGCTTCTTCCTCTGTTCTCTGCTATGCACATCACAAACAGAGCCACTGACTTTGAAACCCATTTCTTCCCATTCTTTGAGGCATTTCTCCAGATCTTCCTGGCTTCGTGAGCACGTGTGAACGGTGGCTCCAAATGCTGCAAGTTCTTCCACCGTGGCTCGCCTGAAATTGCAGAAATGACATTACAGGAGTTCGATCGGATCGGAGATTACAAAAAAAAAACAGAAAGGAGGAATACCCAATGCCGCGGCTTCCGCCGGTGACGAGAGCGGTCCTCCCCTTTAGAGACCATCTTTGGTCTCTGCTGCTGCTGCTGCTCGCCATGGCTGCTGATTGATTCAGATTTAGAATTTTAAGTTAGCCCCTAACATTATAACTGACCCACTGTCTTAAGGCGACCACGTGATTCATGCTTTGGGCCACCTTGATTATAACAAGGTTAAATTTTAGTTATAATTTCTAAGGTTAAATTATAAAAATACTCTCAACAACTATAGGTTTAGTTTCAAAAATACAATTGAAGTTTCAAAAGTTTCACAGATACTCTTGGAGTATGAAAAAAGTTACAAAAATGACATCACCATTAACAACACATAATTCTACTGCGATTAAATTCTAACTTGTTTTGATGTGATATAAAAAAAAAAAAAAAAAGATGTAGACGTCTGGGTGTTAAATAAAAAACATGAAAACTCTATTTTATCGATTCAAAAGATCAGACAAAAACAACGGAGAGTAGATCATATGTCCACGTTTTCATGATTTTTTTAACATCTCGGACGTTCACATTTTTTATTTTTTTTCATGTCACAAAATTACAAATTAAAAATTTAACCATTTAATTTTTTTGTTTGTTAATGGTGAGAGCATTTCTGAAACGTTTTTATTAGTTAAGGAACATTTTTAAAATATTTTCATAGTTGAGTGGTATTTTTGAAACGTTAAAAAGTTCAAGTGTATTTTTTAAACTGAACTCATGGTTTACGAGTATTTTTTATAATCTAACCTAATTTCAAAACTCCAAATTTTAGTGTTCATACTTTTAATAAAGCTTAAAATTAGTCCTTTATTAGTTTGAGGTTAAAATTTATTGAAATTAGTTGATTACTATTAATAATTTGAATGCAAAACAATACACTCCAAAATTTGTAGGCTAAGGTTAATAGAGACTAAATTTGTTTTAGAAAAGTTTAGAATAAACTATCGATAGAGACCAATTTTTATTTTTTTTTTGAAAAGGAGACCAGTTTTAAGCTTTATTGAAAATACATGGCCTAAAATTAAAAGGCGGTTTGGGGCGCGAAGTGAATTGTTAAAATAGTCCGTGAGTTATAATAGTCTGTGAATAATAAATACTATTGAAATCAGTGGAGTTATTTTATTAACGGTGAGTTATAAAAGTGGGTGGGCCAAATATAAATTGGATTATAATTAACTCAATTCACTCAACTTCAAGTCGGTGCCCCAAACACCTCTACAAAATTGAAAATGCATGGATTCAAAAGTGAATGAAACCCAAATACAAGGACCAAATGGATTTTAACCTAATATCAAATATGTTATCAAATAAAGTTTGGTTAAATTATAAAAAATAGCTTTGAACTTTCCCGTTTGTTTCAAAAGTTGCAATCATTTCATAAAGTTTCAAAACTATAAATATTTTATAATATTGTTTGATGGAAAAATGACGTGGCAGAATACCATTCTTTCATTATTAATTCAGACACAAGTGTTGTCACGTCGTTCTAAGTCATCACCATATCGACTTTACATCTAACATTCTAGTGAATTTCTATTTCAATAGTAGTTTTGAAACTTTTGTGAAAGGTCAATAGTCATATTACAACTTTTGAATAAAAATAGGTATTTTCGAAACAAGATATATTTTTTTCTATATATAATTTAGCCTTTATATATAGGCAGCATAGCTCAGCTGGCATATGTATGACTTGATGATCTGCCCAATTTTTATTTTGACCAGCCATCACCCGATCATTTTTGTTTTCTTCATTTTAAGTCATGTTTACAAAATCATAATGATTTTTTCCAACAATTGTAATGAATCAATCGTAATCAATTAAGTCTTCAATCGTAATCAATTTTTTTTACGGTGTTTATTTAATGCTAATTCAAATGTAATCTCATTTTCATTAGGAGTGTATATTTGCTAGCAATATTTCGTGAATTTACCATAATACCCGTTTACTTTAATCTTGTTCAATATTGTGTGCAGACTCGTTGTCTGAATCGTGTTCTTTAGTGGACTCGCGTTACTATTGTGCAGACTCGTGTGGATACTCGTAGACCCATTTTCCAAAATGAATCTTCAGTTTCCTTCATTTATTCTTTCGTATTTCCTCGTTTTTTTTTTGCTTCAATCTCTTCTCTCTTTCATTAACGCATTCATGTTTCTTCCTCACAAAAGAAAAATAACCCTCATTTTCAACTGAGTTTCAACATTAAAGTAAGGGTTAGTTGCACAGACAACAATCAAGCCCAAAATAATTGCAAATTTAGCAAAATTTAAAACATTTTGTAAATATGGCAAAAAAATCAGTGGCTATCACTGATAGACTTCCATAAGTGATAGACTTCTATTACTGATAAACTATTATCACTGACAAAATTCTATAAAAAAAAATGGCTACTATTAGCGATAGACTATACTATCAGTGATATAAAATGTCATATCCGCAATTTTTATAAAAAAAAATGTTATATTTTTAATTATTTTACTCTAAATTGACATCTTTTACAATTTCCCTGAAAGTAATGAGTTTCTCTCTTTTCTTCAAAATTTTGTTCATCTTTTTAATCAATGTCAACAATTTGTTCATCTTTTTTTTTATTATTATCAAAATGAGTTTCTCTTTTTTTCTCCACAAGTTTTGGATTCAAAAACTTGTGGAGAAAAAAAAGAAATGAGATTGGCGAGAAGGCGTAAAATGATTTATGGAAAGGAAAAAAAAACTCATTTATTGAAAGAAAAAGAAAATATATTTTTTTTTTAAAGAAAAAAAAAATCATTTCTAACGTATAAGCTTTTGGCGCGGCGTTTTGAAATAAGATTGACGGGCCGAAGTGAGGTGAGCGACGACGAAGTTGGCTGGAGGAGGGGAGAAGAAGAGAGAAAGAAGATGGTGAAGGAGACGATCATGACTTCTTTGACATTGCAAGGAGGGAGAGAGAAATGGCCAAACATGGAAAAAAAAAAAAACAACATGTGTGGGACCCACACTTTGATTACGTTGCAGATTTTGGTAAATGTCATAATGGATGTGGGTCCCATCATTAGAATTACTATGGATTGATTACGTTTGAAAATGAAGTAAACCTAACCTTTAGTTATTATTATTCTAAATTTATATTGTGTTTGATAGTTTGATATTCTACCTCGTACAAAAGTTGTTGAACTAGCCAAATCAGATCTAGTTCAATTGACATAAAATTGTAAAATTGTCAAATCGGGTCTAGTTCAATTGACATAAAATTGTAAAATTGTGTCATTGACTAAGAGGGTCAGAAATTCAATCTTCTGCATTAATTAAATATTTTACAAAAAAAAAATGTTAAACTGTTTTTTTTTTAGAAAATATATATATATATATATATATGGTTGCATACCCAAAATTTATGGCCATAAAGCTTGACTTGAATATTTAAATATGAACAAATATACCCATCTAACATCAATTCCGTTGTAGTCTAGTTGGTTAGGATACTTGGCTCTCACCCAAGAGACCCGGGTTCAAGTCCCGGCAACGGAAGTTTTTGGTCCATGAATTTTGAATCTCATCCTATTTTAGTTATTGTACCTTTAATATTTCGATGTTATTTCAGTTTTCTTCTTTAATATTTCGATGTTCTTTCAGTTTTCTTCTTTTGGTAAACTAAAAACTCAAATATTAGTCAAACCGAGCATAACTCAATCCATGAATTTTGAATCTCATCCTATTTTAGTTATTGTACCTTTAATATTTCGATGTTATTTCAGTTTTCTTCTTTAATATTTCGATGTTCTTTCAGTTTTCTTCTTTTGGTAAACTAAAAACTCAAATATTAGTCAAACCGAGCATAACTCAATTGACATAAGGTTGTGTCCGTGACTATGAAGTCATGGGTTCAATCCTCGCATTAATTAAATACCGTTGCAAAAAAAAAAAAACTCAAATATTACTAATAGATATTTTGGCTTAGTGGGAGAAAAGACCCCTAATTAGCTTGAATCACGTCATCTTCATTTTCAGTCACCCTTCTCTCACACGCAACGCCAGACGGCCTGTCAAATCTGATCTTATTTTTTTTTTCTTTATAATTTCAGATTCTTCTTTCAGATTTAGAATAACCCTCCTTCAGATCTCAAGATTTAGAATAACCCTCATTCAGATCTCAATATTTAGAATAACCCTCTTTTAGATCTAACGGAGCCTACAGCGGCGACGAGCGCTTGGCGTGGGAGGTGGTGGCTGCTTCGGATCTAGACCAGAAAAACAGATCTGGATTTTTTTTCGTCTTCTTCTCTTGAAGCAAAGTGTAACATTGAAGTCTAAACTCAGACAAAATCGGAGAGGGACAAAGTTTGGCGGCGACGGCTATTGTTTGATCGAGCTTCTCAAGATCTTCGCTCTGATACCATGCTAAATCACACTAATCTCTTCTTGTTTTTCTTTCATTAGAACAAGTTGTATTTATATCAAAAAAATGCTATAACACTTTTTTAAGGGAAATTGCATCTCTATGGGATGAAATCCCGAGTTATTGCAAAAGCCCCTTAGCGCCCTGGGACGGGAGTGGGGGACGGCCCTACGCGCAGGCAACAACAGCACCAGCTCTACGAAGTCATAATCGAATCTTTTTGTTGACTTTCCCACGGTGATCTAATATCTTTTCAAGAAAATGACGGGAGAATCCGCGGTGAAGAAATAAGGAGATCTTTCTATATCGAAATATCATTTGAAAAAATCATAGGAAAATTCCTGGATCACCCGGTAAGAATGTGGAGAAGAACTAAAACAGAATGGTTCCACCTACTCAAAACTAAGAGGGGATGTCGCCTACTACTAAAATCCCTGTTTTTGCAACAGTTGTGTTCTTCTATGCAAGAAGAAGACTTAGAAAGAACAAAGAAGATTGAATCGGAAAAAGTATGCTTAGGCCGTTCCTTCTAAAAATTTCGATCCTCGATAGTTGAACCAACTCTCACTTCAACTGAATAGTCAGGCCCTGTTCGAGACACAATCTTTACATCACACAAATACATAAACTACAACCTTTGAGTTGAATTAAGGTCGCGTTTACTTCTCTCCAAACGTAATGAATCAATCGTAATTCTGACAGTGGGACCCACATCCATTACGTTTGATGGCGTTTACCAAAATTTGTAAACGTAATTAAACTGTGGGTCCCACCTCGAAGTGACTAACCTAATTACACCCAGTCTCTACCACCTTGGGGTCCTCAATCGGATTACCATTGCAGATTACGTGGGGCCACTGATTTTCTACCCATTTCCTTCCACAAATGTCCCTTCTCTCTTCCTAGACTCTCACAAATGTAATTCTTTTACACTTTGCCATTTTTTCTTATTCTTCCTCTCGATCTGTTTTTTACTTTTGATAAAACAAAAAAATTGATTTTTTTTTTCATCCAACAAATTTTCGATTTATTATTCTAGGTGTTTACGCAGATCAAATCTAAGGAGATCTTCATAGTTTTTGTATATTTATCCTTCGCATACTGAGAAGAAAGGTCATCTTCAACCTCGTAATCGTTCAGTTTAGGGCACAAACGAGAAAAAATAATACATAATTATTACACGATTTGGAAAACTATCATGATTTATATTAATACTATAGAAAATGATTACAAACTTGATTCATTACACGAGTACAAACTCGACTGTGAACATGATTTATATCATGCGGCTAGACTTTCCTAAACAAATTAAGTATTTCATCCAGACGACGGAAGATGAATTAGAACTTGTTTGAATCGGTTGCGAAACCACCAGTCCGGCGAGAAGGAACACTGTTATCTTGTGGCGGAGAGGAAGAATGAGAAGGGACTTCGAACGACGTTTTGGGCGGAGACGAAGGAGGAAGAAGACGTGTGTGTTTTACGAACAGTTTGTAATTATGACAGAGGGTACAATGATAAATTCACGAATGATTACGTTTGAATTGACCTAAGTAAACACTATCAATGAAATTAAGATTACGTTTGAATTGGGCTGAAGTAAACATATCAAAGGTAAACCGATTACGATTGAAACCCTTAATCCATTACAATTATTGATTTATTACGATTGTTGAGAAAAATTCATTACGGACTAGTAAACATGACCTAAGTAATAGTCTCTGTTGAAAATGATTGAATGCAGCTATACTTTGTACACCAATAGAAGTAGCATTAAATTATCATTTTAAAATTTTGTTCAAATAATTTGTGATCTAGCACCCACCGGCTGTGTAGCCACCATCAACACAAATGATCTGTCCAGTGACATAGGAAGCCGCAGGAAGGCACAAAAACGCCACCACTGAAGATATCTCATTCGCCTCTCCAATTCGACCCGCCGGCGTCCGCCCCACCATCCGACCATATTCCTCCGCCACCGCCGGATCCTAAATCAATAACCATAATCAATTAACACTTTAAAAAATTAAAAAATTAAAAAAAAAAATTAAAATTAAAATCCAACAATATACCGGTTTAGAAATTGTAGTCTTAACAGCCCAGGGAGCCACAGTGTTGACACGAATATTATCCTTTGCCCATTCACATGCCAAGTTTTTCGTGATTTGGTTAATTGCTCCTGCAATCAACACAAATCACGTTTGGATGTATAAGAGAGAAATTACAAAAATATTTTAATTTTGTAAGAACAAACAAATACAAAATTAGATTGAGAGAGAAGTTATAAAAGTATTTCAATTTTGTATAAAATAGTTATTAAGTGACAAATAAAAGTTTAAGATTTGTTTAACCTATACTCTTAAAGAAGCAACCACATTGTGGTGTTCTTCATTAAATAATTTGTCCTATATCCAACGGTTATAAACCATTAAATTACTAAGGTTCCTTATATAACGCATTTAGTTTTTTGATTTTTGTTTTTAGTTTTTGGTTTCGATTAAAAATCATATATGTTTAATAACTATTTTTTGTTTACAGTTTTAAAAAAATGAAAAACTATACTTCTTTGATAACTGTTTTTTATTTTTAATTTTTCAAAACAACAGAAGTTCAAATTTTGGATAATTACTATTTGTTTCGTATTTTTTTTATAAAATAAAAATTAAATTTTCTAAAATAATGTTAATTTATTATAATGTAAAAATGACTAGATTTATCAAAATTTAATTAAGGTACAATTATATGATGAAATTGAAATTTTAGAGTAAAAAATGATTTTCTCTAAAAATAAAAAGAATTTGTTGTGTCGATAGTTTAATATATTAGACAATCGTTAGTTGACCCTTATCATCCCTAAAGTAAGAAAAATAAAATTTGTTAATTTTTTGTTTAAACAATAAAATATGTTAATTGAGTAAAGTGGTTATATGTACATTGGTGTAACATCACAATCATATTAAAGTATAATATACTATAATTTTTTTTTAAATAAAATTATAATATATTATATTAATAATATTTTTCTACAAAAAGAAAAAAATATATTAATAATTTTTTTTAAAGAATATACTAATAATATTAATGATAATTTCTTAAGAAAAAAATAATAATTAAATATTAATGACATTTTGATTCCGATTTCAATAAATAAATAAATATTTGATTTTTTCTATATATATTTGATTTGAAATTATATCTAACTAACAATTAAAAAAAAAAAAAAAAAAAAAAAAAAAAAAAAAAACTTGTATTTGAATTTTTTTTTTCTTCGTTAAGGTAAAAATGTCTTCAAAATTTGAAAAAAACTAAAAATTGAATTACTTACCAAACAGATCTGTTTTCTAAAAAATAAAAATAAAAAACCAAAAACTAAAAACAGAAATTGAATGCGTTATCAAACGACTCCTCACTAACTCAAAAATATAAATTCATCCATTGAAAATTTGTAAGAGACCCAACAAATAAAAATCAACAAACACATCAAAGAGTTCGAACATATAACCTCCTACTATGTGAAGTTAATTTACCCATCAACACATAAACTTGAGTGTAAGGATAAATTTAATTGATAAGTTTAATTATATCTAAATACATACCTTTAGATGCCGCATAGATTGATATTTTTGGTAAAGCAATGACTCCGGCAACCGAGGACACAAAAACAATACTTCCATAACCAGACGCCTTCAAAATTGGATATGAAATTTGACAGAGATGATAAGGAGCTTCAAAATTTGTGCTCATTATGTTATTGTAATCTTCCATTGTGTGCTCTCTTGCTCCTTTTAGTCTTACACTCCCTGCGTTGTTCACCTTAAAAATCACAAATTTTAAGAATTTACAAATTTTGTATCACACCCCGTCGCATATTACCCTATCAAACTTAAGACGAGCTAACGAAATAAGAGAATTACGTACGAGAATGTTGAGCTTTCCATTGAAGATAGAAGAGACAGTGTCAATTAGCTGCTCTCGTTGAGATCTTGAAGAGACGTCACAAACAGAGCCGCTTACTTTGAACCCCTTTTCCTCCCATTCTTTTACCCTTTTATTACGGAATTACCATATTAAGAAACCAGTTAGAGTTTAGTTAGTTTTCATATATGTTTTAGAAATTAGGTTTAGTATTTGTGTTGTATAAACACATCCTATTCTAATGAGAAATCAAGAGGAGAAACAAATATTATCAAGAAGGAAGCTTTATTTTGTGACCTTTCATCGAGCTCTATTTGGTTACGCGAACATGTGTGCACGGTAGCCCCAAGTAAAGCCAGCTCTTCAACTATGGCATATCTGAAAAAAAGAGAAAAAAGAATTAAATAACCTAACATTATTTTCTCTCCAATTAATATTGATGGTCGCTCGGGACGGACCCGATGCCTCGGGTTCCGCCGGTGACGAGGGCGGAGAAGCCCTTGAGTGACCATCTTTGAAATGGGGAACTTGGTTGGGGCTCCGCCATGGGGATTTCTGCAGTGAGAGAGATGGAAGAATCGTTTTGGATTACACTTGTATTCATAAGGTATATCGCAATCCTTAAATTATATCATCTTGTTTCTACTCTCTCTAGAAGATAATGTTTCAATTTTATTTTTTAAATAATATATATATATATATATATATATATATATATATATATATATATATATATATTTTTTTTTTTTTTTTTTTTTTTTTTTTTTTTTTTTTTTTTTTGTCTATTTCAACAATAAATATTTAAAAGCTTGTATAATGACAAATAGGTATTATGTCTAATATATAATAGTTTCATAAAGATATAGATTTAGTAGAATAGAAAAAATAAAAGTTTTAAAATTTGAAGTTTTTTAATATTAAAAAATAAAAATAAATATATTTTTGCCACATCAACCCTCTCACAAATATAAAATTAATATATTTATGACACATCAATCAAAAATAATAAAAAGAACGTCCAGCCCTACCTAACATAAAATTAACATAATGACAAAAAATGTTAGCACTAGGGACTAAAAAAATAATTTTTGCAACCCTTAAAAGGTTAATGACAAATTTAATTTTTTAAAATTTTGAATATGTCAAGGATTTATTAGATATAAAATTTAAAATTTAAAGATCTATAAACACAAAATTGCAATTTCAAGATCTATTAGACAAATTGAAATTTCAAGAATCTATTAGACACTTTTTTTTTAAGTTAAGAAACCAAATTGACACTAATAAAAGTTCACATATGTAATTTAATTCTATTCTAATATTTTTCGCTCAGTTCACAGATGTAATTTAATTCTATTCTAATATTTTTCGCTCACTCCAAATTTTGAAGAAGAATTGATAGAAGAAAGAAAGAAAAATGTTATGTAAGTTAAAAAAATTACAATAATTATCCAACTCATTAAAAATCTAGTCAACAATATTTAACTACCCAGTCATCTTTCCATTTAGTGATCAACTAAGGGTTCATGGGCTTTTTTAGATCTATTTTCTAAAAGTTAGTGACTAAACTATCATATATATATATATATATTTTAAAGATATAGAGATCAGAAATTTATCTTTAAATTTAGGGATCAAAAATGTATTTTCCCTTAAAATCTAAATGGTCAGTGCTGACTTGGATCTCGGGTGAGACGAAATAAGCAAAATAGAGCAATGGATCTTCGGCCGAATTCTATTTTAAATGGCACGACTCTTTCGATTTTTGTACTGGCATTTGAGTTGTCTCTCCTCCTCTTTCAATCGACACAGATAGGTTCTAGTGGCTCCGACTTCTGCTTCTATCAGGCGGCAGCAACCCCACGTAAGAATCAGTCGTTTACCTCGACTTTGAACCAAAAAAATGTCTGTCTACCCCTATGTAGTCGATGAATTGTTTTCTTTTCCTTTCATTTAGAACTTTCAGACCGGAGTTTAAATGATTAGATAATTAGTATTAGTACTCAAATATACAAACTCGCGATATAATGCAATATTATAATTATATATAAAAGTTAAAATGAAGATTAGATGTAAATATGTATTGAAGTTAAATCCGCATAAGTACGTTTGGGCATAAGAGTATATTTTTGGTTTTAATCCATTGTAATTTTTTTTTTTACTTGAACAAATTGAGAACAATACATTAGATATATACTTATATTTAATGTATATTAATATGTCGATGTAGACCAAATGTATTCATCAACTAATTAAGATATTGCCAAATCGAACATAGCTCAATTGACATAGGGTTGTGTCGGTGACCAAAAGGTCATGAGTTCAATCCCCACATTAATTAAACTACCGTTACAAAAAAAGAACTAGTTAAGATATTAATAATATCTCATTTAAAAATTGAAACCTTAGATAATCCTCAACGATATTTATAAAATTGTGCTTTTAATTAAAAAGTCGAGTTATACTGACATTAATTAAAAGCTTTCCTAAAAAAAAATAAAAAAAAAATTGTATGTTTAGTTGAGTCTAATAAACACCCTTTTTTTTTTAATTTTTTTTTTTTAGAAAATAAACACCCCTTTTATCACGTTATTGGTGTGTATTTATTTTCACATTATTTGTGTTTTGTTAGTTGCATTTTATTCGCAAAAGTGAGAATGACTCAGCGGGCATATGTATGTGTTTTGACGATCAAGAAGTCAACTACATTTTATAAATCTCATAGTTTAGAAGATGACGGATAAAATTTAAAATTCAGGGTATAATTATAACAAGAGCAAAATTATTACGAAGTATGAGAGAATTACAAATGAATAGATAAGGACGACTGAAGTCATTAGAAGATTTATATATGACACCCTTCTAATGACTTAATACAAAATGGACCAAAGTCTAAAACAGATAAGTAAAAACTCAAATCAGATTCAAGACATTCCAACATTATTTTTCTAAAATAAAAAGGAAGTTTTGTACAAAACAGATAATAAAAACTCATCAGATTCGGATATTTAAAAAAAAAAAAAAAAAAAAAAAAAAAAAAACATTAGAAATTTAGGTAAAAAATAGATCATGGTCACATTAGAGACCAAACAATCAAGCACGATAGGAAAATGGAATGGAGAGAAGTCCTCTACTTTTTTTTTTTTTAGTATAATAAAATATGGAGATAGAGATTCAATCTCGTAGACATGTCATATACCGCCAGGGACGGATCCAGACATTGATGTTTGGGGGCCAAAAAAATTAGAGTATATAAATATTAAAAAAAAGATCGCAAAAAATACAGAGGTTCGAATTCACACTCTCAAGTTATGTTGACATTAAAAAAGAAGTTATCAGTGATAAGCATATGTGAGTGTATCAAAGACTTACGGACTAAGTTTAAATAAACTTCATATACCATCATATAATTTTGCTCATCTCTATATTTAAAAAAAATAAAATAATGAATGAGTCCCTAACCTCTAAAAAGTCTTTAATGCGTCCCTATACTTTCAATTTTGTTTCTAATGAATTCCTCGATTTTAAAAAATGTCAAATAAATACAAGGATATATTAGACTTAAACTTGAAAATTTGAACACCAATTAAATACAAAATTGAAAGTTAAAAAATATATTGAACTCTTTTTGAAGTTCGTGGATCTATTAAACACAAAATTAAAAGTTCAAAGATTTATTAGACATTTTTAAAAAAAATTATTAAAAAAAAACACAATATAACATGAATTTGTTTCCAAAATTTATAAAAGTGAGGTTAATATAGTCTAAATTATTTTTGAAAATGTTAATAAATAAATTAATACTAAGAGTTAATAGATTTTTTAAAATTATGAAGAATACTAAATTTAGATATTTGAAATTTAATGACTAAAATAATATAACTCTCTAAGTATAGATAAAAATCTTATAAAATTAAATACTAAAAAAAATAAATAGATCTTAATTATTTTTAAGAATGAAATTTATATATTTTTAAATATATAAACAAAATATTAAAAGAGAACAATTTTTTTAAAAAAAATATACATATAGGAAATGTAAAACAAATAAATTATTGTTATGGTTGAGTTTCCAACTCAACCCAACAAAATATAAACCATGCACAATGACCACTGCAACATAATAAGATTTTTTTAATTTGAGGGGCCAAAATGTATTTAATAATAATATATATTTAAGGCATTATTTTTGCCTACATGTATAAAAAAATCAAAAAATTTGGAGGGGGCCGTGGCCCCCCTTGTCCCTTCAGAGGTCCGCCCCTGTATACCGCTAATCTATGTTTATCTTATAAAAAAAAAAACCCTCTACTTGATGGGTCTAAGATTAAAGAATGATATAAAAAAAAAATGTTAATTTTATCATTTTTTTCTTAAATTGTTCCTCTAAATTTTTTAGTGCAATGTTTCGGTCCGAATAAAGCTTAGATTTCGAATGAATTTCGACAATGATTGTATTGAAACTCGAATAATGAAAGATTATATGTATAAAAAGTTAGAATGTTAAATTTTACTATTTTCAAGGATGATTTTACTTCACCCTGCAAATGAGTATTAAAAATCATTATCTTTGACTTTGACAGGGGCAAGTTAAAAAATTTCTTAGGATTGACAAAATTTTGCAATATAACTTTGAAATTTTTAAAACTATATATATAATAATGTTTTAATATTTTAAAATTTAGGAAGCAAAGTAGAGAAAAAAAAAAACCTTTGAAATTTTAATGTTTTTATTTAAATTTCTTAATCTAAGACGATTGAGAAAAGGAAAAAATTCTTTCTTATTCGCTCCTCACTTAATGTTTTATTAAAAAAAAAAATCAATTCTCCCTCTAAATTGATTAGTACTCAATAATTTTTTTATTTTTAAGATTTTTTTCTCTAAAATTACTCCCACTCATATCAAATTAATTTAGTTGAGATGATTTTTTTTTTTTTTTTTTTTTAATCTTTTAATATTTTGTTTGAATTTATTAATTCATTTAAATCATTAAATTTGTTTTTCAATGAAAAAAAAGGAGAGAAAGTTCAAAATCTAGTTCGACATCTTCTCACTCTCTTTGTCTCTTTATCGATGGAGAGGATAGAGAGATTGAAACATGGTCTGATTTGATTCACTTCAACGCCTTCTATAAACAACCAAGATCCAAGAGAATGACCGAGTTGTTTAAAAAACGAGGAGTTTTGTTGTTTTTATGGTCAATTCATCGAGCAACCCTCCAAATGATGAAAGAGGATTTACATGGTGAAAACATAGATCTCCAATGGGCTATGTGATTCTGTCTCTATTCTTTGACTATTTTTTTTCTTCATCTAGTCTTCCTCTGTTTTAAGTCCTTTGATTCTTCTCTCTTACGGTTGCCATTGCAGTAGCACGAAACTTCAAAATCAGGTCTCAATTTTTTCGTGTTCGTGTATTTTTTAATTGATTGGGATATCGTATCTGGTTCCCCACTGAATACATATGGATAATCACATTCTCTTTCTCTTTATTAATTCTCCACCATATGGATAAATATGTTTTATGAACTTAGATCAGATATGTTTTAGCAACTTAGATTTAAATGTTTTCATTTTGTTTCTTTAAGTATATTGTATCTTCTAATTTTTGTTAATAGATTTTCAATTACACTATATTTTTTTTTGTATGAATTTTATTGCTATATTAAGTACACTCCATTTATTTAATTAAACTATTTTTTTAAGTACACTCAATTGTTTTTAATTATACTGTATTTGTGTGTGTTTTGTATTTTTTTTTTTTTTTTTTTTTTTTTGCAATTTTAGAGATACTTTTGCTCGCGATTTAAAAAACCTAGTTATTGGTTTGTTATTTTTGTGTACTTACCATATTTACCCAGTTTACTGGTATTTGATAAGTTTGTTGGTAAGGTTGCATGTTGTAAGGAAATTATGCATCATTATAGGATAGAGATAATTCAAATCTTTTTCAAGAATGGTATTTAGTCTCATTTGTTGATCAATGCTAAATATAGCTTTTAGACATATTTGCCATAAAAAAAACTTTTTGGACAATAATTATGAGTGAGAATTAATTATGGACATTCTTCTAGTTATCCCAACATATTTCTTTTTAACTTGATTCCATTTTATATACATATAACATTCACATTCTCAACTTTTTACTTAACCAAGCATATACGGAATTAAAGTTATTCAACCATGTGTTTGAAATGAATTCGTTTAGGGTTTTGGGAATTTACGATTTAGGGATCGCGTTTTAAAGTGTTTTTCTTAAGGATTTTGGTCTTCGAGTTTTGAGGCTGTAGGTTAATGAACCTCTCAAACCATACATTGAACAAAGAAAAGGAAACATCTACTCATACAAAAAAAAATGATCAAAATGACGGTTTTTAGACAAAAATTGGAGAACTATAGTAAACGATTTTTTCAAATATTTTTAATTCACAAAAAAAGTTTATATTCATAAAACATTCACATTCCTCACTTTTTATTTAACCAAGCATGTACAAAATTAAATTTTATCAACCACGTAGTTGAAATGAACTCGCGTTTAGGGTTTTGAGAATTTACGGTTTAGGAATCGAGTTTTACGATATTTTTCTTAAAGATTTTGGTCCTAAAGCTTTGACTGTCGGTTAATGAAACTAAAGTTGGACTATAATATACGGCTTTTTCAATTTTTTTAATTAAAAAATAAAGTTTATATTCATATATAAACATTCAAATTCCCTACTTTTTATTTGATAAACCACCTACCAAATTCAGGTTATTCAACCACGTGCATAAAATGAAATTGTGTAAGATTTTGGGAATTTATAGTTTTGGGATCAAGTCAATATATTTAAATTAATATTTAAGTTATTTTTACTTTCCATCAAAGCTATAGATCTGATTAGTAGTATATAGATTCATATTAAATTTAATATATGATATTTTTTATGTTTTATGAGTATTTATAAAAGATATCAGAGATATTCATTACCCCTTAATATGTATATTGAACCCTCCGATTTACGGATATATCCACGAATATTTTCATACTTGATTGTAATTCACTTAAGAAATCATGACATATGCTATTTTTAAAACTAAATCGTTCAAGCTAATTAAATCATGACCATCTCTGGCAAACATAATGATAATGGCAAGAGAACTTTATATTCTCTTTGTGCAATTCAAGTAAGAATTTTTCAAACCATATAATTTGTACAAGGACTTGAGTTTCTACTAATTTTGAAAAGTGCCAAAAGTCAACACAAAAAAGACCCCTACACTTCGATTTTTGAATTTTATAATGTTTGATTAATAAAGCTAATTAATTGTAATTAAGTAATTTTATTACTACAAAATAATGTAAGAAGGTCCTTTCAAAAAAAAATAATGTAAGAAAGTCTATTTTATAATTGGGTTAAATTATAAGTTTAGTCCATGAACTTTCATGTTTATGTCTATTTGGTCTCTAAACTTTAAAAAATGTGTAATATATTCTTGAACTTTCAATTTTGTGTCTAATATAGGTCTCTGACACATTTTCTAATTTAAAAAACGTAGCTCATCTATTAGATATAAAAATAAATTTTATGTCTAATAACACTTTAAACTTTTAATTTTTTGTCTAGTATATTCGTGAATTTTAAAAAGCATAGAATATGTCAATGACTTTTTAAAGGAACTCTTAGACGTTTTTTTAAAGTTTGGAGACCAAATAGATACAAATATGAAAGTTTAAAGACTTATTAGACACATTTTTAAGTTTTTTTTTTTTTTTTTTTCGTGAGTGTTTAGGTCAACTTACACACACTTCGACTAATCTCACAGAACAAACCGATTGACCCTACAACATTTGGCTGCCAAAAAAATCCGTAAAAAATTAATTGTTAGGTATAGGTGGTCACGATTGAACTTATTCCTTTTTTTAAAGTTAAGAGACCAAACATACACAAATCTTAAAGTTTAGGTAATAAACTTATAATTTTAAATGAAAAAGGTTTAAAGTATGATTTGTAACAAAAATGTTGATTGAAACCAAAAAAACAAATTCATTATTAAAAGGATCGAAAATTGAAATTTTGTCTTTTTTTTTTTTTTTTTGAAACCCCATGACCTCTTAGTGACATAACCTTATGTCAATTGAGTTATGCTCTGTTTGCCAAATTTTGTTTTCTAACCAAAGATAACGACACATTGCAAAACTCAAGCCTGGTTGACCTGAACAAACAACACTAATCCATTATACACTACTCAAAAAGATTTATTATGATAATTCCCAATCAAAATCAAGCACTGATAATTAAAAAAAAATTACATATAAAAATTGATATAATTGACATGAAAGGGTTAAAAACAACTGTTGTTACCCCTTGTGAGCCAGCTTCATGCGAACTCTTTTGCTGGCAAACATTCAAGGACGTTTCAGTCATATCATTTCACTTTGTCTGCAAGTATCCATCATCCCCATAAACTATATTAACTTTATATGAAATATCAACAAAGAATATATATATTTTTATAAAAAAAAAAAAAAAAAAAAAAAAAAAAGATTTTCCTTTCATATTATTGCCATACCCCAAGAGATCAGATCAGTTCCCAGTGTTTTTTCTGAGCCTTTTTGTAGTTGTTGTGTAGCTCATCTGATCTCTCTCTCTCTATCTGAAAGATTCCCCAAATAAAAAAAAAAAACCCAATTTTTATTTTCTTGGATTCCAAAAATCTGAACTAATTGTAAAGGCAGAGATTGTAATTGGATGTGGAAGAAGCAAGAAGATCAAGAGGGGCTAGAAGTGCAAAGACATGATTTTGATGAGTCATTTACATGGGAAGAGCAAGCTTTTGCTGAAGATACTGCTGCTGTTTGGCCACCAAGATCTTATTCTTGCTCCTTTTGTAGAAGAGAATTCCGTTCTGCTCAAGCCTTGGGCGGCCACATGAATGTCCATAGAAGAGATAGGGCTAGATTAAAGCAATCCCCAAATATTAATATTACTTTACCTTACCATCTTCCTAACCCTAACCCTAAAACTACCTATTCCGTCGACCGGGTTATCTCTTGCGGCGATCGATCGGATTCCAACATGGGGAAAGATGAGAATTTGAGAATTTCTTGTTGCCCTAGGGTTAGGGATAATGAAGATCGTGTTGGAATTGGGATTTTGGATGAGGGTCAGCCGTCGTTGGATTTCGGTTTCGGTCGACCTTGGCCGACGTCGGGTTTGTTTGATTACGACGCTCCGGAGGAGGCCGCGGAGGCAATTACCGGTTGCAAGAGGAGGAAAACGGACGATGAAACGACAATTCAATTTCATGTGAAGAAGTCGAGTAGTTTACCTCAACATCAGCATCAACATCAGCATCATCATCGTCATCGTATTCAATCAGAGGTAATTGGACTTGGCTCTAGCTCCTTGCATGATTTGGATCTTGAACTCAGGCTTGGTGGCCTTTCTAATGGTTGAGTAATTTAGAATAATCCCAATTGCTAAAAACTTAATTGGTGAGCAAATTCAATCATTGGATTTTCTCATCTGGGATTTTAATTTCAGTTCCCCTTTTTTTTCACTTTCGAATTAGAGGCTAAGGCCTTTCTTACTTCAATTAGCACTTGATTTTGCAGTCTGTGTAACTAAAAGTTTGAATGAATCTTTCAGATTATTGTAAAACAATCAACAAAGCAGGAAAGATTCAAAAGTGTCATCTTCAACTTTCACTCTAAATTTATGAGAAAGTGAACAAATTAAATAGAACTAATTATGAAATTTTACCCCATAATCAGATTGATTATTTCAAATTTGAATCGTGTTCTTATATTATTGAGTATCAAAATCACTTCTTTTATTGAGAATTGAACTTTTCAGGGTAAATGCCAAAGAAAACTAGGTTTCTTCCAGATTTAAATTGCACCAAAGAAACACTTAAAATTTTGGTGTAGCTAGATCAAGATGCAAATAATATCAATTAGTTTGCCTTAAACACTAGTTAATTAAGGTCTGATTATGCATGATCCTATGCAAACTGAGAGAGAGAATACCAGTTTTGATTGGTTTATTAAACTTTAACTGAGATTAATATAAATTATATCCACAGGTCAGTTGTCTCTTTTTCTATTAGGTTACCAGCACAATCTTCTTGTAAGTGTGTTTTGCTCATGGGGACAGAAAGTCCATACTTGTACAACTTAGAAATAGATAAATTAACGTTTAAATTTATATAATTTAGATTAATCCATTTATTCAAAAAGAGTCGTTGTAGTATAGTGGTGAGTATTATCGTCTGTCACCCAGATGACTTGGGTTTGATCCCGACAACACGGGTCAAAACGCTAAATCCTAAAGATGCTATTGTGAAATTGAATAGTAAAACTTAATTCAAGGATTGGAATTAAAGAAGTGCTTAGAATATTGTGAGCACCTTTTTGCCATCCAATACATTTAAATTACAAGAGACAAGACACAAGTAAAGAGTCAGATACATCACAACATTCATTCCCTTTTTTATGTTTGATGTTTTTTATATTATCTCAATTCATCCACCACCTGTTCTTCTTCTCTATTTCAATCCTTCCAAAATTCTGCCACCCACTCCTGGAATTAATACAATAACCAAAGTAGTTCATATATTTTATATATGCTGCTTGGCTTGTACCTTTTTTGTTTTTTAATTCAAATTAAGAGAATGTCATGCATCATGACAACTTTCCCAACACATCTCCTTACTTCTAGCTTGTTTTTTTGTTTGAGCTTCATATATATAAAATATATATGATCATAATCCAATATTTAATGTGTGTTGTTTGACAAATGTACAAATAGGATTGAAAAGATCTGAGCCCTAGAGGAGATGTATTTGGATCATCAACAAGCATATAATCTCAAACATATTGTGTCTTCTTGGAGCATCTAGAGTAAAATAATAACCATGAATGAATTTGATTATTTGATTTTATACTCAACACAAAAGGATGAAGATTCCTTTGGTGTACAATGGGTAATGTCATTTTCATAATTGATTTTGATTTTGACCCACTAAAATAAAATATGATTTTGACCTTACACAAAAGAAAAAAAAAAGTGAAACTTGTTGGTAAATATATTCCCTCTATATATCTAGAATTTTAACTTTTCATTTAGTAAAAAATATCTTAAACTAACATTATTGCTGTACTTCAACACCAAATATTACTTATTACTTTGTCAAAAATATTCCCTATAACTTTTCTTTTTACCCTTTTTTTTTTTAAAGATACTTCATTGATGATCAAGAGAAAGAGAAGGAGAGACTAGAGAAAAGTCTTCCAATTGAGTACAATGATAGATAAATCATAGTTACAAAATAATTTAGATTTCGAGCACCACGAAGCAGCGTTGAGGATGATATCGTCCCAAAGCTGAGAAAAAGTCTTCGAACTATCATTGAAAATTCGGTTGTTTCGTTCCAACCATAAGTTCCATAAAATGGCACCAAATATGTTGCTCCAAAAGATGTTTGTGGCAGATGTCTGAAATATGTCAAAACCTTGAGAAAAGAAAGTATCAAAATTGTTCGGTCTTGAGGCGAACAATCTTAATTCATTAAATAAGATGGACCAAAGGTTATCAGCATAAGAGCAATGATAGAAGATATGATCCAAAGATTCAGAATTCATCTTACAAAAAACACACCAGCTTGGATTCCTTTTTTTTTTTTACCTTATTTATAACCTTTGTCAAATAATTCAATTAGTTAAGACATATATATCATCGAAAAAAAAAGATCACATGCTTAGAATCTTCCTCCCCACATGTGGTTCGAAAGCGTTTCCACGGAGAGATTGGAAATTCAAATCTCGATGGAGTTTAAGAGTAGTAGAGAGAAATGGAGAGCTGAAAATGGTGGAGGACATAAGGGGAAAATAGGGTGATGGAACAAGGCATTAAAAGAGAAGCAGGGGAAAGGGAATTAAAAGAATTAAAACTCACATCCAAACAAAACAAAGAATAGCCATTGAAGGCAAGGGATTGAAGAGAGAGAAATATTTACTATAGATGGAAAGTGAAGGATGTTAAGAGGATGGAGGAGTAAATGTGAGAAGAAGAAAAAGTGACTGGTTTTAGGGTTTGAGAGTTTTATTGGTTGGAATTAGGGTTTATGGAGCATGCAGCAGTGGAGCACATGGGTGTTTGATGTCGTTTCTTACTCGTTTTGTGTTATGATCTATTATGGGGAATTGGGATACCACATAATATCATTCCAACTTTGCTTCTCATTTCTCACCTCAATGCTATATAATTAACTCCAAACTATATTTTACTATACATGGAATTCAGTTTTTTTTTATAAAAAAAATTATTTTATACATTTGAATATCGAAAAAGGTAAATTGTATCCGGTGTTAATTTAGAGTAAAATGATTAAGAATATATCATTTTTTAAAAAATATTTAAAAATATGACATTTTGTATAACAGATAGTCTTCTATCCGTGATAGTCACTAATAACAGATCAATGATTATCCGTGATAGCTACGGATATACTTTTATTTTTGTATAGAATTTTGTCAATGGTTATCACTGATAGTAGTCTATCAGTTATGGTCATTTTATCAATGATTATCGGTGACACTACAAGAAAATTAGTCTATTGCGACAATTTTTTTACAACAGGTTTAGAAAGTGCTGCAAAATTTAATAAAATCGCAACAATTTCTGAAAACAAATAAAAAACTGTTGCAAAATATATGTATTGCAACGATTTTCTTGCTGCGATTTTAAAATGTGTTGCAATAGGGTGTTCAGTTTTTTTTGGACAATTGGCGAAACCCAAATAAAAAAAAATCTTTAAAAAATTTAAAGCCCAAACAAATAAGAAAGTGTTGCTATTTATTTCAAAAATGTTGCAATATGATGAGTGTTATTGCAACGATTGTGAGAAGTCATTCCAGCACTTTAAAAAGTGTTGCTAGATCCCTTACAACACTGGTTTAGCCAAGGGTTTCTCAAGCATTACAAAAAGTGTTGTAGCAATTTAAAACCGCTGCTATAGCTCAAAAAAACCTCTGCAATAGCCATGTTTTCTTGTAGTGGTGATAGCAGTGTATCAGTGACTATCAGTGATTTTTTTGCCATATTTGCAAAACTCACTGATCTTTTTGTCATATTTTGTAAAATGTTTTATATTTTGTTATATTTGCCATTATTTTGAGCCTTATTGTTATTTATGTTCTTTTCGAAAAAAATGATTTTAGTAGATGAGATACTCATTACCATTTGAGAAAAAAAAAATTGCAATTCATTTTTTAGTTTTTTTTTATTTTAATAATTGTATTTATATATGTGTCAGGATAAATTATTTGCAGGATATACCGGAATAATATAGTTTAACCATTTTTAGGGTTTAGGGATTTTTTCAAAAAAAAAAAAAAATGTAAGTTATCAACTTTATTAATGTTAAATGTAAGAGAGAAAACAAAAATAACAATAAATGACTTTTTCAAACCATGGGCCAACCTTGTCCATTGGTAAGTTTCAAAGAATGTTTTATTTTCTTGGTCTCAATACTATTTCTATAGAGGTGGAGTATGAACCAAAGTAGCGTCGAGATACTACAAGTTTGCATAGTCAACTTCGTAGTGCTGAAGATAGGTCACTTGACTTGATTTTCTACGAGCATTTTCTCGGGCATTGAGCTTCAATTGGCTCATACAACTACTTGATTGTCAAATTTTGGCTAAATTGACCAAGTTTCTTGGTGTATATTTTGAAATTCTTTTATTTTATTTGAAATGATGATTCCTACCGAATGAATAGTTATGTGTGTGAAAATAACTTAAAAATCACCGAGACTACAATAATTAAGATTAAATTACAAGTTTAGTCTCACAAATTTTAAGTTTGTAGTCAACAAGAGCATAGTTCAAATGACATGATGTATAAATTAGTGACCAAAAGATCTTAGGTTCGATCTCCACTCTCATATGTTGTAAAAAAAAAAGAAAATTAAGTTCATGTCTAAAAGAGTGGTCCATAAACTTAGAAAAATGTTTAATAGATCCCTAAACTTAATAGATGATTAAACTTTTAATTTTGTGTCTATTAAATCTTTAAACTTTACAAATATCTAATTAGTCCTCAACTTTCATTTTTGTGTTTAATAAGTTTGTAATAGGGGTATAAGCGGTTCGGTTCGGCTTTTGGGTAAAACTGGAACCAAACCGACCAGTTCGGCGAAAGAAAGACGAAAACCGACTCCGAACCGCTGGGTTGTATAAACCGCGCCGACCGACCGATGGTTCGATCAGTTCGGTTCGCGGATAACTAGCGATCTGAGACAATTTTGTTGGGTTGGATGTGGGGCGGGCGTGCATCGCGGGCCGGGATAGGAAAGTTCATAAATCTTTAAAAATAACAAGTTGAGTGAGGATCAAACACAAGCACTCTTTCATATCAGCTGACTATCTTACCAACTACTCCACATAAGATATATGTTATTCATTTGAACTTATATATATATATATATATATATTCGGTCGGTTCAGATTATATTCGGTCCAATTTTTTTGAAACCTGAAACCGACCGAAATTAATCGATTTTTCATAATTAAAAACCGAAACCGCCAACCAAACCGATTAAAAACCAAACCGACAGTTTTTTTCGATCGGTTTAGGCGGTTTTTCGAATTTTTCGGTTTTGGCTTGCACCCCTAGTTTGTAAGGTGGATATAAATTAATGACTCGCTAATTAGGTCGTGAAAACACATGGGCCTGGGCCTCAGAGTTTTGACAAAAGCCCAATATGAAATAGGTGGGCCCAATAATTGACTTTGTTAAAGACGACTATAATACCTTCAATATTCCGAATTATTCGATCAATAATTTCATTTTTCAGAAACACAATGAAGATTCAGTATTCAGTATTGAAATCTCATAAATTCGGAAAATTCTTCAAAATCTCACTTGTTTTTTCCTCTATAGCTTTCCTTTCCCTCCTCTTTTCCTTAAACCAGAAACCCAACTGTCCCAACTGCCACCGCCTCCAAAACTCCGTCCACCGGAAACTAACCGTCGACGACTACTCCTCCCAACCACCAACCAACATATCCCACCTCCTATTCGGCATAGCCGGCTCCACCAAGACATGGAAAAAGCGTCAAAACTACGTCGAGCTCTGGTGGAGCCCTAACGTGTCACCCGCGGGTTCGTTTGGGTCGACGACAAGCCCAACGTGGCCTGTCACGTCCCCACTGTACAAAGTCTGAGGATCCCACGTCGGAAAGATGAAGGGACCTCACTCACAATATAACATACATGGGCTACTCCTCCTATCACTAATTGATTTTAGGATGGAATCCCATGATGTCTAATAAAGTCTCCGACACGTCGGAATTCAGCTACACCTGCTGGTTACGGGTCCAGGTCGGCGAAAAGGCTGGCGAGGATCGTGAAGGAGAGCTTCGAATTGGGATCGGAGAACGTGCGGTGGTTCGTAATGGGCGACGACGACACCGTTTTCTTTGTGGAGAATTTGGTCACTGTTTTGGGGAAATATGATCATAATCAGATGTATTATATTGGGTCTAATTCGGAGAGCGTGGAGCAAAACGTTATCCATTTGTACGGGACGGCGTATGGCGGCGGCGGATATGCCATAAGTTATCCGTTGGCGGTGGAGCTGGTGACGATTTTGGATGGTTGTCTTCATCGGTACGCTAGTCTCTACGGCGGCGATCAGAAAGTTCAGGCTTGTGTTACCGAGATTGGTGTCCCTTTGACTAGAGAGACTGGCTTCCACCAAGTGAGTCTTTACAAACTCTTCTCTCTCAATCTAATTTTCCTTTAATAAGTTTACCTACATTTTTCAACTATTTTTTTTATTTTTAAGTTTAATTGGGTTAAGAGTAAAACTTGGTTGCTGCCTGGGCTACAAGTATCTTTTGCAGCCCAGCCACCTTTCATGATTTGATTGGCTAATATTCAAATCATTTTTAAATAATAAAAAAATATTCCAGCCGTTTATTGTCAGTAACTTTCCTTTTCTTATTCCAGGTTAACAACTTTTCTTTCTCTCTCTTTATTTCTCTACACTCCAATTTCAAGGCCATAAAATTTCAATTGGGGTTATTTGAAATTTGCAGACTGATTGTGTGTTATATAGACATAAATTTTCAAGTGGATTTTTAGAGGAAGGGAAGGAAAGAGTGAAAAATTTCACGGTTGGATTCATCTGAGGTTGGTAAAGGGAAGGTAGATTGGATTTTTTTTTTAAGAAAAATCCCCCCAAAAAAATGATAACAATTTTTTTTTTATTTGTCTAGAGATATCCTTTAGAGTATTGCAAATCTTACTGCATTAAAAAATAGTTAACAAAAAAAAAAAATACTTATTGTAGAGTAAGGAAAATAGAGTGAGAGATGAAATTGAAAACAAAAGTCATGGAAGATAAAAATGAAGGAAAGAGAGAGAAAATAGGAGAAGTTGTTTATGTGACGAAGAAGAAAGAGAAAGTTACGGAAGAAAAAAATCTAAGTAAACGGGCGTGAATGGTTTTTTTTATTTAAAAATTAATATAAATATGCAGCCAACAAAATCGTGACACGTGTTGGGCTGCAAAAGATACTTGTAGCCCGGGCTGTAAGCAAGTTTTACTCTTGGGTTAAATTGCTAGTTACTTTAATTTTTAAAAATATAATTTAATAATTATAGTTTGGACTTAATGTGAATAGTTTCTATAATTAAAATTTTTAATTTAATTTATATGGTTTAATTAAAGGGCTGGTTGCACAAATAGCGGACTCAAACTAATTGTAAATTTAGCAAACTTTAAAATGTTTTGCAAATATGGCAAAAAAATATGTTTCTATCACTGATAGACTTTATCCTGATAGACTATTATTACTGACAAAAATCTATAAAAAGCTGAGGTGATCAGCGATACACTTTTATCAGCCATAAGATATCAGCGATAGAAATTGCAACATCCGCAAAAATTTTAAAAACATGCTATATTTCTAATTATTTTATTCTAAATTCACATTTGTTACAATTTCCCTATATATATATATATGAGGTAAGAGATTTGAACATTTGACATTTTAGAGATTTGAACATTTGAAATCTTAGTCGAGTAAGCAATAGAATAGATCATTTAAAGATGATATAGATGAATCTTTAATTCAATGATAGTGATTAAATTAAAAAAATTGGAACTAAAGAATAAAGTTAAGACTAAGCTCAAACTATTGGACAAATTATTTAATGTGTCTGACTCTCAATAAACGTCGGATGTAGATTAAAAAATATGTCTTCCTCTAATAACACTACAAGAAAACAGGGCTATTGCAGAGGTTTTTTTGAGCTATAGCAGCGGTTTTAAACTGCTGCAACACTTTTTGCAACGCTTGAGAAACCCCTAGCTAAACCAGTGTTGTAAGGGATCTAGCAACACTTCTTAAAGTGTTGGAATGACTTCTCACAACCGTTGCAATAACACCCATCCTATTGCAACATTTTTGAAATAAATAGCAACATTTTCTTATTTGTTTGGGCTTTAAATTTTTTAAATAATTTTTTTTATTTGGGCTTCACCAATTGTCCAAAAAAAAATGAACACCTTATTGCAACACATTTTAAAATCGCAGCAAGAAAATCGTTGCAATACATATATTTTGCAACAGTTTTTTATTTGTTTCCAGAAATTGTTGCGATTTTATTAAATTTTGCAGCACTTTCTAAACCGTTGTAAAAAAATTGTCGTAATAGACTAATTTTCTTGTAGTGTAACTATTAGATACAGAAGCGAAGTATTTTTATATTTTCTCTAGCACATTTAACCGTGCAAAATTATGTTTCACATTATAGCGGTTTCCAAATAATTTTAAACACTTAAAAAAGTAATACTAAATTAAAATTAAGTTCCAAAATTGTAACTTAACTAATTAAAAATAAGGTAAAATAGCATGGGTTGATTCTCAAATTTATGTAAGAATTCAGGTGGATATTCGAGGAAGCCAATATGGGTTCTTAGCAGCGCACCCATTGGCTCCATTGGTATCACTGCACCATGTGGATTACCTTCCGCCCATTTTTCCAACCATGACCCAAATCGAGGCCTTAACGGCTTTAAAAACAGCCTCCGACCTCGACCCGGGTCGGACCCTGCAGCAAAGTTTCTGTTACGACTCGACGCGTAATTGGTCCGTTTCGGTCTCGTGGGGCTACACGGTCCAGCTCTATCCATGGCTGGTGACGCCCAAAGAAATGGAGAAGAGCTTTCAGACCTTTCAGACATGGAAGAGCTGGAGCGACGGTCCGTTCACTTTCAACACCCGACCGGTCCAGTCGGACCCATGCGAGATGCCGATTCTGTTTTTCTTGGACCCGGTCGGAGGCTCGAATCGGACGGTGACTAATTACAAGAGGCAGTTGGACGTTTGGGAAAAGGAGTGTAGCCGAGATGAATTCCAGACAGCTCAGAAAGTGGAGCGTTTGGTTGTCGTGACTTTTGGGCAGTTGAGCGCTGTCGATTGGACAAAGGTATGAAATTTTTCTTATGTTTCAAAAGGGACAGAATTAAGATGGAACGTATAGTATGTTGAGCATCTCTCACATCGGAAAGATGAACGAACCTCACTCATAATATAACACACATGGGCTACTTCTCTTATCACCAATTGATTTTAGGATGAAACTACATGACTATTAATATGGTATCAGAACTCACGAAGCCCAAACGGGTATTCGGTTCAAAAAGTGGAATCTAACCCAAAGAGACCATCTTCATGTTGAGGAGGAAGGGACCTCATCCCAATTGATTTTATTATATAAATCAACCAAGAGGTTTGTGGGTTCGAAACCCCACTCAAAAAAAAAAAAAAAATCTTCAATTTACATCGTGAATTATCTCAATGAGAGACTATAATGTATATTTTTCATAAAAGTTTAAAATAAGGTATTGTACTACATAAACATATATCAGACATAGAGTTTCATCATAAAACCAATTGGTGATAGGAGTATAATATTGTGAGTGAGGTCCTATCATCTTTCTAATGATTCACCATCATATATATAATTAATTAATTAATTAATTGAGTACAAAAATGAAAATATTGTATTGGGTTTTTGGCAGGCCCCACGAAGACAATGTTGTGAAGTCGTGGATGGTACAACGACCAGTGGCGGTGGAATTAATAGTGTTGTGAATGTTCATATCAGAGCCTGCAATCCCTTTCAGACGGTGACTCCCTCCCTAGCTAGAAGAGAACCCACTCAACTATATTTTTGAGGCTTTGACATGAACTAAATATCAATTACTAAACTTTTTGGTTTTTGTTGCACAATCATCCTTGTTTGGGTTATGTAATTGTTTTTAGACTCCGCTTCGAAAATAATATTTTTTTGCCTTTCAGCACTTCGCTTTGTTGAGTACGAACGTCATCACGAGAAAAAAAAAATTATAATACTCTTTGTTGAGTACGAAGATACTATAGTCATCCCCTCGTTGTCGTGCTCAGCAAAGAGTATTAGCAGACTTTTTTCTTGCAATCGTTCATAACAAATGCGTGTTTGTATTTAGCAAATGTCAAAAAATATATATTTTAAAAAATCAGGTTATTTGACATTAAGACTCTCGAGGAGATCATATGTGGAAAAACCCTAATACCATATTTTGTTTTTAGACACCGTGCATTATGTTTTTGTTAACGACCAAGAGGTCTGTGGTTCAAATCCCCCCACCCCCAATGTACTCAAAAAAAGAATTAAAATAAATTATTTGACACTCATCAAAGCCAATGAGAACAAGTACAAAAATTATTGACATAAATATTGGATTGAACCCGTCTTTGGTACTTCTTATCTTATAGATGTTTTCCTAAACTTTCAAGCATTTTGCTTCTGAACTTGGTATAAAAAAAAGTTCTATTTTAGTATTTTTTTTTTTTTCTTTCTTCAATTTTAATTAAAAATTTCCCATAAATGCGCGCGGGTACATGCATTTTTTTAAGGGCTGGTGGCACAAATAGCAATCAGGCCCAAACTAATTGCAAATTTAGCAAACTTTAAAATGTTTTGCAAATATGGCAAAAAAACTCGTTTCTATCACTGATAGACTTTATTATATCACTGATAGACTTCTATCAGTGATAGACTATTATCTCTGATAGACTATTATCATTGACAAAAATCTATAAAAAGCTGAGGTGATCAGCGATAGACTTCTATCAGTCATAAGATATCAGCGATAGAAATTGCTATATCCGCAAAATTTTTAAAAACATGTTATATTTGCAAACAATAAGTCTTAAATTGTCATTTACTACAATTTTCCTTTTTTTAAAACATTTTTTTTTTAAAATGTTTATAATTAAAACATTTATGTGTTTGGTTACATTTTCTCAAGAGTGTTTTTATCTACAAAATGTATTTATGCTCTATACTAAAAGTGTTTATCCTAATGTCAAGTTAAAAGAGAAATTATTAATAAACATGATTAATAAGTTTAAATTTATATTTGTCAATTGAGCTATAAACAAAACATAGCTCAATTGACATAAGGTTATGCCTTGATTAAGAGGTCAGTGACAAAATAAGAATGACCAGAGGAGATCGCCGGAGAGTAGGGTGGCGGTGGCGGGGATCGGTGGTCAGGGGTGAATCTCTTTGGGGACTAGAGGGGGCCATGTCCCCCTCGCCCCAAATATTTGAAAATTTTAATATACATAGGCAAAATAATGCCTTAAAATATATAGTATGTATAATATATAGAATTTGGCCCCCCTCAAATAAATGAAAGGACAGTCTGCTGCAGTAGTGTGAATGTCATGCAATTTTGTGATCTTAAGTTCTTGCTCCTATATATTATTTTTTTTATTTTACTTGGACAACATACATAACTAATTTCTTAAATATAATTTTTATTATAATATAAGTATTTTTTATTATAATATAAATGATAAAACACTTCATATTTAGTTTTAAATATTTAATTCTATAAGAATTTTTTTTTTTCAAGTTTCATTTATATATATATATATATTTATATTAAAAAATGTTGAAATATCGTTTTAGTCAGGTGGGGGATTGAACTACTGACCTTTCAGTCAAGACACAACTTTATGTCAATCAAGCTATGCTCGGTTTGGCGTCGTTTTAGTCTGTACTTTAAAAATTGTATTAATTTTAGTCCTTATAATTTCAAATGTCCAAATTTAGTCTTTATACTTTCAACAAATCTTCAACTTAATCCTAGTATTAGTTTATTTGTTAGTTTCTCCATTAGTCTATATTACACCCTCTCTTAATGTTGGAAAAATATTTCACATTAAATTGTGTTTCTTTTTAATAATTTTTTTTAAAGTGTCTAATAAATTTTTGAACTTTCAATTTTGTATTTAATAGATCCACAAGCTTTAAAAAGTGTTCAATATATTTTTAAACTTTTAATTTTGTATCTAATAGGTCGTCGAATTTTCAAGTTTAAGTGTAATAGATCTTTGTGTTATTCGATATTTTTTAAAATTCAGAGATTCATTAAAACCAAAATTGAATTATATAATAGTATTAAGTTTATTTGAACTTAGTTAAGAAACCTTTGATACGCCTGCATATTCTTATCACCAATAACTTTTTTTTTAAGATCAACATAATATGAGAGCGTGAATTCAAACCTCAAACTTTTTTGTGATAAATCCGAAAATTGGTGGTGTCAGAAGAGGTGGCCGGCAACAATCGTGGGTAGAGAAAATTTAGAGGAGTAGTGGTAGTTTTAATACAATATGAAAATTAGGTATGTTTTCCAATTAAGTTTTAATACAATATGAAAATTAGGTATGTTTTCCAATTAAACACCCAAAAACATTTTTTTTAAAAAGTTAATATCAAGTTTTTCACTCAAAATAAATTATTTTAAAAACTCATGAAAGTAGAAACAGGGGAAAGCATACTCGACATGCGAATTAAGCTATGAGACACAACCCCCACTGGTAATAATGCATTTAAATTGCCCTAGAGTAGAATCGAATCACTCTCTGCTATCTTAGGCGGAGCGCTCACCCACTGCACAAAGTGGTTGTTCGATTAAAAATTTTGGCGATAATAATGCATTTAAATTTATGCCCCGTGCGTGGTTTTTTAACAAGTGCAGGTTTTAAATCATTCTTGTCCCGCACGGTTGTTTGCACAGGTGCAGGGTTGATACTCTCCACTATTTAGGTGATGCTGAATGTCTCCACTATTTAGGTGATGCTGAATGTTAAAGATTCTATTTTAGTACTTTTCTTCAATTTTAGGGCGTGTTTACTTGCCTAGATTCGAAATGGACTGGAATGAGAATAAAAATTATATATTTCTTGGATGTTTACTAGGAGTTGTACCCTTTGAATTTGGATATCAATTATTTGGCTCCCACTCAGCTCAGCCTCATCATTGGGCCGGGCCGGGCCAGCCCGGCCCAAAAAATCAAAGGCCCAAGCTTGGCCCAGGCCCAAAAAATCAAAGGCCCAAGCCCTTTGGGCCTAAGCCACTGTTTGGGTCGGGCTTGGGCCAGCCCGACCCCTAAAACATAGGTCCATAGCCCAATCCATGAGCCAAACTCAATGGGTCAAAATTGGATCGGGCCTAGATCGGCCCTTTGGGCCGGGCTTGGGTTGACCCTTTAAATAAAAACTTTATTTTTAAATATAAATTTTGTATGAGATTAAAACTTATTTATAAAAAATAAATCTCCTCCAAACTCAAAACTTTCGATGTGGGACAAAAATATGATAGTTTTTGGATAATGTATGCATTTTCAACTATCTCGGATAATGTATGCATTTTTAACTATCTCTCCATCCCTTCTCCTGTACTAAAGTACACATTTATTTAATCTTCTTTTTCATAATATATTATTTTTCTTTCTTTTGTCACTCATTTTTTTTTTTTTCAATCTCATTGAACAAGATAATTTATACAACTTGTATAAATTTAATCTAAAAAAAATGATAATTGAAATGAGCATGCAAATAAATAATAACATAATGTTATTATAATGATGATATTTTTCATTTTTTTCTATATTATTATTATTATAATTTATATATAATAAATTATTATATTGGATCGGGTCTTTGGGCCGATCCAATTAAAAAAAATGAAAAGGCTGGGCTGGGCCGGGCCGGTCAACCGTTGACCATGGGCCGGGCTTCAGGCCCAATGATGAGGCTGACACTCAGCATAGAGAAAAAAGATGTATTTTTCAAAATTCGCCGTCTGTGGGAATCGAACCCACGACCACGTGGTTAAAAGCCACGCGCTCTACCAGCTGAGCTAAGACGGCTAGATGAAAAATAAAGAGAAACATTACATATTAGTCCAATATATAATAAAATTACAATCTTCATTTTGGGTAAAAGAATTTTTGACGGATATGTTCCCATATTTGGAAAGATATTTACCATCTACAATTTCACAAATCTTAAGGCCAATATTCGCAACCCAATTGCATTTTGATCTTACATTATTTGTTGCCTAATTTTAAAATACAATATATTAAAAAATCAAACCTTTTTCTATATGAATGTGCCACGAACATGAACACAACACATACACACGTTACAATTCCCAAAAGTCTTTCCCTTTGTTTTTTTCCTTCTAAATAATCTTCTTCCTCATTGCCACGACGAACAGAATGTTGATTCAGAATCCATTAGAAGCTTGCAAAGTTTTCGTCTTGCGGCCAACGGATGTCTTTGCTCCTTTCTTTAGAGCCCTTACGGTTATCTCCGCCTTAGCTTCTTTTTCTCTCTTCTTTTACCTATCTTTTTCCGATCAAAGTCACCGTTGTCTCGACTGTTTCGGTGCAATCCGACATTCAAATCATCGGAAAGTTAAGGCCTTTGATGGTGCCGGAGAACCGACGACGGCGACGAATATATCCCATCTTGTGTTCGGCATTGGTGGCTCGGTCGTGACGTGGAACGAGCGACGCCATTACTGTGAGCTGTGGTGGAAGAAGAACGTTACTCGTGGGTTTGTTTGGCTCGAAGAGAATCCTCAATTTCCTTGGCCGGAGTCGTCTCCGCCCTACCGAATCTCCGACGACACCTCGAAATTCAACTACACTTGCTGGTACCGTAAAATCAATACTGAACTCAAAAACTTGAATTATTTATAATTTTTTGTTAATTTAACAAGACTAGGGTAGAGATTTAGGAAAATTTGACAATAGAACAAATAATTATAATGTTTTATATAGTTGAGTTAAGCTTTTATCCCTCCCCTTGTTTGAGAAACTATTTAAGAGAGTTGAAAATAATATTGTTATTCATTATTACATGGTTATTAGGGTAGGGAATATTGTTTAGTACAACAATTATTAGAAATCAATATATATTTATTTTCGTCAAAGTTCCTGAGGTTCTAGGTTCAATCCTCACTCCAAAAGCATAGCTCAACATGATATGCACTAGTGACTATAAGGTCCTAGGTTCGATCCCCAACTTTCACTTGTGGGTTTAGGGTTTGAAAATTAGTAAAAGAGGTCAACAAAAGCATAACTCAACATGATATGCACTAGTGACTATAAGGTTTTAGGTTCGATCCCCCACCTTTCACTTGTGAGTTTAGAGTTTGGAAATTAGAAAAAGAGGTCAACAAAAGCATAACTCATATGCACTAGACTATAAGGTCTTAGGTTCGATCCCCCACCTTTCACTTGTGAGTTTAGGGTTTGGAAATTAGAAAAAGAGGTCAACAAAAGCGGGTTTGGAAATTAGAAAAAGAGGTCAACAAAAGCATAGCTCAACATGATATGGACTAGTCAAGAGGAGCCATGTATGTTATATTGTGAGTGAGGTTCTTCCATCTCTCCGATGTAGGATCTTCAACATGCCCCCATGTATGTTATATTGTGAGTGTGGTTTTTCATCTTTCCGATGTGGGATCTTCAACATGCCCCTCAAGATGGTGTCTCTTTGGGTTCACTATCTTGGATCGAATCTCATGTTTGAACCGAATACTCATTTGGGCTTCGTGGCCTCTGATACAATATCATGGGGTTTCATCCTACAATCAACGAAGAAAAAAAATTAGCAAAAAAACAAATGATTTAGATATTAATTAAGGATTAAAGTGACATTAGAAGAATTTTGACAGAATGTCTCATACTTGTTAATCCTTATAGCACAAAAAAAAAAAATTGTAAGTAACCTTAAATTCACTCAATTTATTCATATTCTTGACAGGTACGGTTTTCGGTCTGCGATTCGGGTGGCTAGGATTATGAAGGAGAGTTTTGAGCTAGGGTTGGAGAATGTGAGGTGGTTCGTCATGGGAGATGATGATACAGTCTTCTTCACAGAGAATTTGGTGGAATTGTTAGGTAAATACGATCACAATCAAATGTATTATATCGGAGGTAATTCTGAGAGCGTGGAACAAGCTGTAGTTCATTCTTACACCATGGCCTACGGCGGCAGTGGATTCGCCATTAGCTATCCTCTCGCGGCGGCGCTCGTTCAAATTTTAGACGGATGCATCAATCGTTATGCTGACATGTATGGCTCCGATCAGAAAATTCAGGGCTGCATTAGTGAGATCGGCGTTCCGCTCACCAAAGAGCTTGGATTCCACCAGGTTCATTCTTTTTCCAATAATTAATTAGTTTAGCCCCATTTCATAACCATTTATTTTTTAAAATTAAATCTACCGCTATTATTTTATGCTATGGAATTTGAATTTCAATTATTTTATGCTTTTGATAAGTTTATTAATCATTTATTTTTTAAAATTAAGTCTATAAATAATACATCCACCCTTAATTATGAGTAAAAATTGCTTGCTGGATAAATATTTATATCATTTGTTTTTTAAAAATCCTCCCTAATTTTCTATTGTGGTTACTTTATTTTGATTTTTTTGTTTCATTTTCTCTCCTCTCTCATCTTTTCATTCCTCTTTTGAAGGTTCCTCCCCTCCCGTCCTTCAACCTCCCCTTCATCGATTTTCATCTTTTTTTCTCCTTCATTCCTCCCACGGATCTATGTCCAACACTAAAATTAAATTTAAAAAAGAAAAAAGAAAAATCTGTTTTTTTACTCTCTAAAAAAAGCCTCAAATTGAAATTTGTATCAACCCACATTGTCTTCTTGTCCTCTAATTTTTTCCCTCCCTCAATTTCAAAATCGTTGTCCTCACTCTGAGCCTCTCCTTCACAAAACCGTTGAAACTTTCACCTCTTTTAACCTTTAATATCCTCAGTTCTTGTCTGAAATCGAGAAACATTTAACGGAAAAGAAAGTGGAATTTTTTTTAATTCATTGAGGTTGAAGCTCGATTTCCATGGTCACAGGAGAAGGAGGGGTTGAAGGATGAGAGAGAAAAGGGAAGGACTTTTTGAAGGAGGAAGGAAAATGTGAGAGGAGAGAGAGAAAATGGGAAGAAGACGTTAGAAAATTGGGGAATTTTTTTAAAAAAAATGATATAAATATTTATCCACTGTGCCACATGTTGAGCTCCAAAAAGATGTTTGTAGTCCAGCCAAGTTTTACTCCTTAATTATTGAAACCAAATTAAAATTAAGAATCAAATTAGTATTTAAACCAAAAATTTATAAGGCTTTTTATTATTTTATGCTATGGAATTTGAATTTCATACCCGTTGAATAATTAACAGATGGATATTAGAGGAAATCCGTATGGTTTATTAGCTGCACATCCACTAGCGCCGTTAGTGTCGCTCCACCACCTAGACTACGTGCAGACCATATTCCCAGCAATGTCCCAACCCGACTCTCTCAATAAGCTCCACAACGCTTACGAAACGGACCCGGCTCGAGCCCTTCAGCACAGCTTCTGCTACGACACGGCTCGAAACTGGTCCGTTTCGGTGTCGTGGGGTTACAGTGTTCAGCTATATCCATGGCTGGTGACAGCCAAGGAACTTGAAACGACGTTTCTTACGTTTCAAACGTGGAAATCGAACAATGAACCTTTCACTTTCGATACTCGACCGGTAAGTTCGGACCCGTGTAAAAGGCCCATTCTGTATTTCTTGGATGCGGTGGAGAGATTGGGTGGCGACGGTCGGTGGCGGACGTCGACGATGTACCAGAGATTTGTGGAGGAGGGTGAGAAGGAGTGTGAGCGGACAGATTACGCTCCTGCATTAGGTGTTGGGTATTTCAACGTCTCGGCGCTGGAGTTCGACCGCCGTCTGTGGAGGCAGGTAAACAAGAAAGTTGTTTATATGGATCAATTTTCATGGTACTCTTTGGTTTTTTTAGATTTTTTAATAGAGTTTCATATGGATTTAAGTAAGTAAAGAACCTTAAGAAATTTAAATTAGTTTAGTTTCTAACAATAAGGATCGGCCTAGTGCTCATGAAGGGTCTTGGGACTTCAATGCCTAAGTCAATTCTTAAACTTTAAATAACTTTAAATTTTGTGTTTGACCATTTAATCACATATTTTGAAATTTTTTAAAATTTATAAACTTTTGCAGTTTATTTTTATATTTAATAAATCTGTTAATTTAAAAAAATTAATGGATATATCAATGATTTATTAGATACAAAATTGAATATTTATAATTTCATGAGACGTTTTCTTAGAGACGGCTAGGACACAAACTTAAAAATTAGGACTTTTAGAAGAAGAAAAAAAAACTAAGGTCTATTAATTTTTATTTCGGCAAAAATTGTGATTGAGGTGAATAAATTAACGTCCCGTTTGATAACCATTTCGTTTGATAAATGGGCTTAATTTTCTCTTAATTTTTTTACAATGATTACATTTTTCTTAGAGAAATATTTAGGTTCTAAGCTACTTTTTGAAAACTATTTTTTTAGTTTTCAAAATGGACTTGATTTTTTAAAATATTGGTAGAAACTAAAATAACAAAACAAAGAAAATTAGAGATAGAAGTAGTATTTATAGACTTAATTTTTAAAAACCAAAAATTAAAAAACAAATGGTTATCAAACGGGACCTAAATAATTAGAGTTTGTCTGTGAAGCCGTCACTGAAGGATAATATTTTTTATAAATTGAGCCATTGTTTATTTGAAAATTTGTAATTGATGTTAGCTATTAATTATATATATGTGTTTTTTTTATTACGGCTAGGTATTATGTGATTTATGACATGGATGCTAGATTTTTTTTTTTTTTTTACAATATGTGGAGTGAGAGATTCGAACATGTAATCTCATAGCCACCAGGTCATACACATTATGCATGTCGGTTGAACTATGTTTATGTTTGCCTAGGTTTTTTTTAGATTCTTAGATGAATTAGGACATTTTAATGTTGGGTTTCTATGTTAGATTGAATTTTAAATTTATATGGTTTCAACTGGTTTTTCTACCTAGAATTTTGACAATTTTGATAATTATTTGGTGAACAGGCACCTCGGAGACAATGTTGCGATGTCATCCATGGTAGGAAAACAATAGATGGGCTGATAGAAGTTGGTATTAGAGATTGCAATCAATTTGAAAGTGTTACGCCCCCATAACAAAATCACACACCCATATGAACTAACTTACTTAAACTTATACATCTAATTATTCTCTTTTTTTAACTTATTTAAGTATTATGATTAATTAAGTATATATTTTCATAGATGAGACGTGATTATCTCAACTCATCATAGAATTAAAGTTGTAATAGCCATATTTATTAAATGTTATTATATGATATAAACTTTTGTTTCATTCGTTTAAACTTGCGTCAAACTAATGTTATTATTCTACATAAAACTTAATGTTATTATACAGAGTTGAAGTTTGATGATGCACTTGTATAACAATTTAAAATTTTGCAAACGTGAGCATAGTTCAACCGATATAAGTGTGAACTAATGACCACAGAAGTCAAAGGTTCTATCTTTCCCACATTAATTAAATATTTTGTAAAAAAAAAAAAATATAACTAAACATGTTATGGATGAATTTTGTAATATGGTCACTTTAGACATTGACTTTGTCGATTTAGTGGGCGTCTTGTTATTATTTTGGAGATTTTATTGAATATTGTCATGCACTTTCACAAATATTGCCTCATACCCTCACATTACTTTATAAATTATAATTTGATTATAGATATTTGAATTTTCAATCTTCAAAGAGAGAATACATTCTTAAAAAAAAAAGGACATGTTAATTATCGTCGAGCTATTATATTTACCTTAACATTATAAATTATAACTCTCGTCGAGCTATTATGTTCACCTTAACATTATAAATTATAACTCAAATGTTTCGAGTTTAGTAGTGGAAATGTTAGATGAAGATCAATTAGAAGCATATTCTTTAAACATTCTTCATTTTTTTTTACATGTAGGAGTGGGGATCAAACTTGTGACGTCTTGGTCACTAATCTATACAAAATTTTGATATATATTGGATTAAATTCGGCTTGTGACTTACTAGATGATATCTATCTTTATTCATAATTTTTATGTTTTTTCTTTTATAAATAATTTTCATGAATTCATAATTATGTAGTCTATATGAATAATTTGGCAGGGTTTAGCGTGATAAAAAAAAATGCATGTGAAATCTATAAAATGGTTTCTTTTTCAGAGAAGCTTCTTCTACAATACAAAATTCAAGGTATCACTAGAAGACTCTTTACCCAAAAAAATGGAAATTCTTCCTTTGGACGGTGATTCACAAAGGTTTAAACACACTAGAGAAAACGCAAGCGTCTTCTAACCACATGTGTCTTAATCCAAATTGGTGTGTGCTTTGCAAAGGGAATGCAGAAACTATGGATCATATTTTTCTCTATTGCCTCTATGCTAAAAGTTTTTGGTCCACTCTTTTAAATAATTCTAATATGTTATCTATTTTGCCGAACAGACTTGAGAATTTTATATTCCATTGTCTTGCTATGCCCGGGTAAATGTCAAACATATTATGTGGTGCAACATCTTCGGGGTCATTTTATGGTATATTTGGTTGGAACGAAATGACAGGATTTTTTAGTGATAAATCAAAGTTCATACATCATAGAGAAAATTATCATCAATGCTGCTTTATGGTGCTCCAAATCGAAATTGTTTTGTAACTATGATAATTCTACTATAGCGCTTAATTGGAAGGTTTTCTTCTAGTTTCTCATTTGTACTATATTCTCTCTAATCAATGAAATGTTTTTTTTTTTAAAAATGAACAATTTGGCATCCCACCCCTATTCAACTTGGAGGTGGTGGAGTAATTTTTTCTATTTGTTTTTAAATTTCTATCCGTTTATATGACATGTAAATGACTTAAGTAAAAACTACTTTGAAGACAAATCTAAACTCATTTTAGAATATTTTTCTTTATTCAATTTTATTTTTCTAAAAAAAATTATATTTCATACTAGAATATATTTATTTAAGTAATGACAAAATCTGCTTCTTCTAGCTAAAAGAAAAATCTCTTTCAATATGAAACCATTGACTCAAAAGTCCAAAGTCATTCGTTCAAAAATGACTTTCGACAACTCCCTTTTTCTTTTTTCTAAAATCATTATTTTAGTTTGTTACTATAAATCAACAACATTCAACAAATAAGCGGAAAAAAAAAAATTGACACAGATTTACGTGGTTCACTAACGTCGTGTTAGCTACGTCCACGAGCAAAAGAGAGACAATATTATTACGAAATAGGAGAGAATTACAAATGAACAGATATGGGCGACTGAAGTCATTATAAAGTTTATATATGTCGCTCTTCTAATGACCTAATACAGAATAGGTCAAAGTGCAAAACAGATAAGTAAAAACTCAAATCAAATTTTTTCTTTAGTCGCGTTGCCCCCTACTCCCACCAACGTCCGTACCGCCGAGTCGTAGATGGTCATAGATTCAAGGTATTCCAACATATTTTTCTTTATTTTTCTTTTTCTTTTTTAGTAAATGGAAGTTTTTAATAAATATTAATTATTGCTAAATTATATTTATGTTGAGATCTTGAAATCATTTTTAATTATAATATTCTTTTTTTTTTTAAATATTACATTAAACAAAGTAGGATGATTCAAATCTTACAAAAAGTTAATTTCTCTTTGAAGGATTCAAACTTTGCAAAGTGTAGTGAAAAATACGAACAAATTTACCATAATGACATACTTAATTTTTATATAATTTATGACAATTTAAAAAAAAAAAAATTCATAACTTAGTGGTAAATATATGTAGTCTCTCGTTAAAATTCCAGTATTATTTTAACCCTTAAAATTCTAGATCCTCGAAATCTTGAATCACAAAAAAATATCTATTAAAATTTTGGATTTTCTCTTTAATTCATATTTTATTTTTTCTTAAAAAACAACAAACAATTGCCTAATAAAAATAGGAATTTGGTTGGGACTGGAATGAAGCCAATTTATGTAGAATTGAATCAATAGATTGAGCAACTTGGAATATTTCTAATAATTTTGACCGTTGAGTAATAGGTAGTCAAATGATTTTGATTCCTCAAATCCATTTTAAATATTAATTAACAAACAATTCCATAAATAAATAATAATTAAATAAAGGGCAATTGTGTATTTAGTCAGTTTTGAATAAATCCGCCGCCAGTTTTGGGGGAAAGCATGTGAGAGTGTTTGTCCTAGACAAGGATGAAAATATCGATATCCATGTTGATATCGGTATTTCAATTTTACGGATATATCCTCGATAAAATATCGATATTCATGAATATTTTTGTAAATCATTTTTTTTAAAAAAATATATTTAAATTAATATTTAAGTTATTTTGCTTTCAATATAGATCTAGTTAGTAGTATCTACATTCATATTACATTTAATATATGATATTTTGGATGTTTTATGAGTATTTATAAAAGATATTGGATATATCCATTACCCTTTAATATCTATATCGAAGCCTCCGATTTACGGATATATATATCGACATATCCACGGATATTTTCATCCTTGGTCCTAGGTTACAAATTTTTTTTTTCAGTACATTATCGAGTTATGTTCGCTTTGGCTCGGAGACTACAAGTTATGATTTCGTGTTTTATTTCACAATTTTATATTGTTTTACTTTTACACTGATGTTACTTGAGGACTTTTCTTTTTTACACAAATATTTGGAACTTTTTCTCTTACAAATAAATAATAATCGTTAAAACTTTTTAATTGAAAAACTTGAATCGTGCTAGAGAAAGAAAAAAAAATACATGATTAAGTTATGGGTGAAATAATTAGACCCGAGTCTAGAGACTCGATGACTAAACGCCAAGGAGAGACCTACTCAGTTGAGGAGCCGGTCCCTAAGAATCGTTACACAACTTTTGTAATAGTTCGAAATTATGAGAGTTTGACCATTTAATAGCCTCAAACAATCCCATATGAATTCTTATACAAGAAGAACATTCCTAACATATTTGGTAATTTGGTAAGTAATTAGAGATTATTCAAATTTCATATTATTTTAATTTTTCATATTCAACTTTCGACTTCTTTCTTTCTCTCTTTAGAGCTAATTTGAGCGTGAAAATTGGTGTGAAATTTTTTTCACCGATCCTAATTTACTCTTTTTATTTTCAAGTATTGTCAAATTTGTTCCACGAATCAAACTAAAATTATCTGTTGATACCAAATTTTGGAATCTAAGTTTATCTGCAAAATGTGAAAGTGATTACAATTCTAATTTCCTGTCCCCAAGAAAAACAAACATTCTTATGTTTTTATATTATAAATTTTGAATTGGAAAGCATATAACTACATTAAAAAAAAATTGATAACTATAGTTTTTTTTTTTTTTTTTTTTTACATGTTATAAGGCTTTTCATTTTTGTTAAAAATTAAAATATAACATAACATTATACACTATATAATATTATAAAATAATAACTATTCAAAATTTATAATACATCGATAATACTTCATTTAAAAATTAATAACATTTGAGATTCTAACTAAATATTAAATTGACAATTAAGAATCACAATTATTTCAATTATGAACATATTACTAAACACATCACAAACGAATATAATCTCTAAATTTATTATCAAATACGTTCGGAATTATTAAAGATATGTAATACAACCCTACTTTTTATTGAATTTCTCTTATATCTAAATTTCGATTTTTTCATATCACCAACCGATATTTTAATTTTGAATATACTTCGATACGACATTCATATATATTATGCTCATTTCATTAATAATTTAGCATGTATTAAGTGATATATTATTTTACTTGTAGACATTTTCTCCCCTAATTATTTTTTAATCTCTTCATTAATTTGGTTGAACAGGCATAATAAAAATCTCCCAAGGGCCAACACTACATGTGTAATAAGGGTAATAAAATGGGTCTGATATTGGGTAGCTGCCCAACTTTTCAATTTTGATAGCACATGCATTTATTAATATAAACTAAATGGAGAAAGAATCCATTTAATAGAAAGAAAAAGCAAAAATAAACAATGATGGCATTTGCAAAAGTAAAGAAGAATTAATTCATGTACCAAATCTTTATCTTGAAAGACAGTTGGTGCATCATTGGTTGGCCACTATATATATATATATGATTAATACCTTCATTTGTTGCAATATTATTAAGTTGCATTATTTCACGTGTTTTAAATTAACCACACATCATCTCACCACGATTAGGAATGGCAAAATTTCTCGCAAATCTCCGACTCAATTGAATCGAGGAATCTCCAGTTTGATCGGGTACAGAGTTAAATCGGAGATTTTATTCGGGTCCTCAGTCGGAGACGGAGCGGGGATGGAGATCCCCATCCCGACCCTGAATCTGCTCCGAATAATTTTTATTATTTTTTTAAAAAAATATATAATATATATTATATTTGTATAAAATAGTAATATTTTATATATTATTTTAAAAAAAATTAAGTTATTGTTCATTTATATATATATATATATATTTTTTTTTAATTTTTTTTAATTAATTTCATAATATAATAATTTTTTACTAAATTTATAATAAAAATGTTAAATATTTTTTTTATAATTAGTTTAAATAAATAAAACAATAATAATACTAATTTTAACTGATACACAATTTTAATATATTTATTGATATTTATTTATTTATTAAAAAAAAAAGGATTTTTTTCTCGTGGAGATTCTCCGACTCCGATCCCGACTTCTCAAAACGAGGATGGGGATGAAAAATCTTCGCAGGAACGGAGATGGGGAGTGCATCCCGACACCGCCCCGCCCCACCCCGTTGCCATCCCTAACAACGATGTCTATTCAAATTAACACACGTCGTCTTTTTAAAAGATAATTTTTATCTTTCGGTATACCATTCTTAAAATAGTGAAATTAGGTATCAAATTGAAGTTTCTTGTGTTAGCTTTTCAATCATATTCTTTTCGAATTTTTTGCACATCTGAATAAAAATATATCGATTTTTGAATGTTGACGATTCAAAAGAGATGTGCTGTTTTTTTCGTGGATGCACATCATTTTCGATATGTATTGGTGTCAATGCCCATGGTCTTTTGTGTGAACTTGATTTAAAACAATTATATTTGTATAAATAGTTTAAAAAATTATAATATTAAAAAAAATACTTAATATTTTTCCAAAAATTATATCATAGGAAAGATATTAGGCAAACATTAATGTTTTTTAATATAAAAAACATTAATATAAAGGATTATAACATTTCCCCCTTAAAATGGAAACTTACATATCTAAAGTTCCCAAGATATTGATTTCTTTGTTTGGTTGGAAGTTACAATTGTTATAATAATGTGTAAAATCACACATGATATTAAATATTATTATTCATTCAAACCCAAGTTCTTGCTTTGTGATTAAATTAATCAACAAATCTCAAATTTTGATTTAATATTTATTTTAATACATACTAATCAAGGTTTAACCTACTCTAACCCACATCAACTCTCTTTTCAATGCCTAACTTTCACGTTTTTATAATTTTCAAATAACTTATTTTGGTCATTAAATTTAGCATATACTCATACTTATTTTTATTTTAAATTAGTTATATCAATTATATTCTTGAATTTTAAAATGAATTACGACTTAAATTTATAGAGCATAATATGAAATTGTAAAGAATATTTTTTTTTATATTTGTTGAATGTCTTGAATGCGTTTTACCCGCTACGAATGACTCAATATATGAGAGTCTCGCTGAATCTGTTTTAGGTTTTACCCGTTACGAATGACCAATTATGTATTAAGTCATTAGAAGGATATCATATATAAACCTCCTAATGACTTATGTCCCTATCAGTAGTCTCTCAATTCGTAATATACTTACTCTCTTCATATTTGTTTGTGGACGTAGCTAACATAACGTTAGTAAACCACGTAAACTCTGTGTAGATTATCTCGTTCTTATTTTTTGTTTGTCGATTATGTCTAATATTTGATAGTACAAAAGAATTAAAAAAAATTGAATTAATTATGTATATAGTTTAAACATTCAAAATGATTTTCTTCTTCTCCATCTTTTTCTTCATATAGTCTTTGAAATTGAATTAAATTATGCCAATTTAAAATCAACCATTCAATTTAGTGTTTATTACTAATTAAAAGTAGAAAGAAAAAAAAAAGAAGAAAAAAAGATTCCTACCAAAAAGGAATAGAATAGGTAGGGTTAGAAGAATTTTTGGATCTCCTTGTTTCAAGTCTAGAATGGTTGAAATAGCTTAGAAATTGTAAAGGCTAAGAAAAAAAGAAGGTGACAACCAAAGTTGGCTGCTATAAATTTTAAATTAATTATTTAATTCCATTCAACTTTATAATTTTTGTGCCAATAAAAACATAGTTCAATAGTATGATGTATCGTTTAGTCACCATCAAATTCGATGTTTAATTTCCAAATCATTGTAAAAAAAAAAAAAAACTACTTTTGCTAATGTCACTTTATCTCAATTTGATTGGCCCTACTCTACCAACTATTTTATCCCTTTGAAGCCCTTCTCTGCAATTAATCATAGAGAGAGGGGTCCTAATACAATTTTGTTAAAAATAGAAAAGAAAAATAAAGTAAGTGCCCATTCCTATAGGGAAGGTCCATATTAAAAAATTTCTTTATGAAGCATACAAAATTACCAAAATATATAGACATGACTTTAGGACACATACCAATATATAGTAGTCTTATTATTCAAATGAATAAAAGTCATCTAAAAAGTTAAAACTCACTTTCAATCCTACTTGCAAAGAAAATTCAACTCTACATATTTATACATAAATACAGATCAAACTTCTTTTTCTTTAATTACTAATAAAAAATATAACACGAGTCTACATATTTATCTTTCTATCAATGATTATAAATAGTTGAATCACTATAAATAATAGCTATAGTTTTTTTTTTTTTTGAAAAATATAATAGCTATAGTTGAATCACTATAAATAATAGCTATGGATATATTTCTACTTTTATTAAATTTTGTCTATGACTATCAATAATTGTAGTCTATTCGTGATAGTTATTTTATCAATAGCTACCGGTGATAACAGTCTAATAGATCCCGTTTCATAACGTTCTCATTTTTTGTTTCATGTTTCTGTTTCTAGATTTTAAGAAACGTTCCTAAAAAAAATGCCAAAATTTGAGAAATTACAAAAAAAAAAAAAAAAAAAATAGTTTATTTTGGTTCCGTTTCAGGGCGTTTCTTATATATTATTATTGTTCTAAAATTAAAAATTTGTTGAGGGCGCGCCCTAATTTCCTTCTCCCTTAATAGATTCTGGTTTCGAATCCTGGACAGTGTATTTTTTTTCCTTCTTAATTTTGTAGTATATTATATTGTTTTAATATTGAAATATATATTTATATATTATTTTAATTTCTTCACTTTATTATTTTTAATTTTGTAATATATATTTATATATTATTTTAATTTTTTAGTACATTTAGAATCAATTAAAATTTGACAATATATAAATTTTGCTCACTAAAACATGCATTTACCATCATTTTAATATTTTACAACCACGACATTTATAATATAATTAAGTTGGATCTGAATTAACATCATTTAAATCGAATGATTCAAAGTGAGAGAGATAACCTTGAATATCAAATTTAGGCAACATTTAAATGATAGATTTTTTTTTTATTATTATTGTTATTTTCACAACAAAATTTACTTTTATTAGTTAATTTAAACTTTTGATAATTATTTTTTTATATGTTTCAATGCATATTATATATTTTATATTATATAACTAAATTTATTTAAACTATAAAAAAAAAAAAAAACAAGAAACAAGAAACAATTATCAAACATATTTATGTTTCTAGTTTCTGAAAAATAAGAAACAAGAAACAGGAAACAAGAATCAAGAAATAAAAGAACATGAAACGGGAACGTTATGACTATCACTAATTTTTTTTTTTTTGCTATATTTGCAAAATATTTTATATTGTGATACATTTGTCTCGTTTGTTATTTATGCCACCAATTTTTTTTTTTTTTTAATAAATCATATAATTTTTAATTTGTCTCTTTAATTTTTAAAATTGACGCACACTTTCTGCCTTTGTCCGTAATAAATAAAATGAATTATGGTGGATTTATAGATATCTATCCTATGTGGTATAAAAATAATTACAACTTGCTCAAAATTATAGCTTTTAAACTTAATCTCTTTTTCCCTTTCTAATTATTGATATTATAGAAGTTGACCTATGTTTAAAATAAAATGCCATGACATGTATTTAACAATAACTCTAGTCTCTAGATTATATTCAAAGTTACTTAGAAATATATATCTTAGGTTAGAAAAAAACTTATGAATAAATAAATAAAAGAAGGAGACGCATTAAAGTATACGTACATTTAATATAAATAAAAATTCAAGATCTAATTTATGATCGGGAGTTGAATGAGTTTTTTTTTTTTTTTTTTTAACACTTGGAATCTTTTGAATGTTGAATTGAAGGAGTTTTAAGTGACAAAAATAAAAAAAAAAAATATATATTTTTTAGACTCATTTTTAAAAATATTTTGTCTTAATTTTTTTATATTTTACAAATATTTTTTTTCCTTATATTTTATTTATATTATTTAATTTTACAAATATAATCCATCATAAAAAGTTTTTGTTTTAATATAAAAATACTATGCATTTATTAATTGAGGAAGTTAATAGATACACCAAATTTCTTCAACTAGAGTGACATAAAAGAATAGCTAAAAATGAGCTTAGCTCAAGCCTCAATGCATGGTAAAACATCATCCGTCGTTGGAATGCCTTGAACATGTTAAATATATGACTTTCTACGACTTGTTTGATATGGGGTCTCGACTAAGCTAAATTTATATATTAAAGCCAACTTAACCATAATTTATTAGTTAAGAGATTTATATATTTTCTTGTTGAGAATCTCACATATTGAAAAAATGAAGGCCGGTAAAAACTTATTTCTCTCATTCTCAATTGGTTTTGAGATGAAACTGCATGTGTTGGAATGTCCTGAATCTGTTATGACCCTCTGCGACTGGTTTGATACTGAGGTCAGCGAGTCGGTGTCTAGGGCGAAGCGCCCTGATGGGTATGGGGGCTACGTCCCTAAAGGAAAAATCTGATTTAAATTTTACTATTCGTTTTGGGCTTTGACCCATTTTGTATTAGGTTATTAGAAGAGTGTCATATATAAACTTACTCATTTTGTATTAAGTCATTAAAATAGTGTCATATATAAACTTTCTAATGACTTCGTCGCCCCTATTTTGTCATTAGTTTGTCATTTTGTAATTCTCTCTCATTCGTAATAAGATTATTCTCTCCCCTTCTGCCCGTGGACGTAACTAACACGACGTTAGTGAAACAGGTCAATCTGTGTCGATTTTGTTTTGCGCTTTTGTTCTTTGTTATTCGATTCTACTGTAACATTGGCAACCTAAGCATAGTAACAAGTTAAAATATATATCATCGATCAAAATATTAAATGTTCGAATCATTAACCCATATGTCATTGAACTTAAAAACAAAAGTTAAAGACATGATTAATCTTCTAAGGTCGAAGACTTAAATTCTTCACTCCATGACTATATTATTATTATTTTGACAACATGCCGTGAAAGATTCGAACATTGACCTTTTGGTCAGTAGGTCATACAATATGTTGAGTTATGCTCATATTGGCCCTCCGACTATACTTACTATTATGTTATAGAAAAACATTGTCTTTTTTAAAAATCCATGTCAACCCTTCCAAATTTTTCATATTTTTTATTGGTTTAATATACTTTATAATTAAAAAGGCAACCTTTTTAAGAAAAAATCATAAATATGTTTCATATTCTTCAAATTCATCATCATCATTTAAAAAAAATAATTAAAAAATAAATAATAATAGGGTATTGCTCATGTGAGCTTTGAATTGACAAGACCCATTTCAGATTATCCTCCTTCTTCACTCTTCCACTTCACAATTGTTTCTCTCTTCTTTCTTTAGTGTTGAATTCAACAAAATCTGCTCATCATTTATTTCTTCAACATTCTCAACATTATCTTCTACATCCCATGGCCCAACTCTGTTTCCTCTGTTTTCTCTGTTTCTTCTTCCTCGCCGGCCCCGCCGCATCTCAGCAGCTCTACTTCCCCGGATTCAACGACGCCGCCGCCGTTGCCGCCAACTTAACCCTCACTGATATCGCCAAGATCGGGCCGAACGGAATCTTAAAGCTCACAAACGACACCAGCCGATTACAAGGCCATGCCTTTTACAGTTCCCCTGTTCGCTTCAAAAACTCCTCCGACGGCAAAGCTCGTTCGTTCTCCGCCGCTTTTGTCATCGCCGTCGTCCCTGAGTACCCAACCCTCGGCGGCCACGGCCTCGCCTTCACCATTGCACAGTCGAAGAACCTCCGTGGACTTCCCAGTCAGTATTTAGGCCTTCTCAATGCGAGCGACGTCGGAAACTTCTCCAACCATCTCTTCGCCGTCGAGTTCGACACCGTTCAAGATTTCGAGTTCGGCGATATCAATGACAACCATGTCGGAATCAATCTCAACACTATGGTCTCTAATGCCTCCACCACCGCCTCCTATTTCGTCGACGACGGACCCACCAAACAAAATCTAACCTTGAAATCTGGGAAGCCGATTCAAGCTTGGATCGATTACGATTCCTCTGTAAATTCCCTCACGGTGGCGCTTTCTCCATTTTCCACCAAACCCAAGAAGCCGATTCTCTCGTTTAATGTAGATCTCTCTCCGATTCTTAACGAGTTCATGTACGTTGGGTTCTCGGCCTCGACCGGCCTTCTTGCGAGTTCTCACTATGTATTGGGATGGAGTTTCAGTATGAACGGAGCAGCTAAATCTCTGGATCTTTCCTCTCTGCCTTCTGTTCCAGGGCCGAAGAAGAATCACACTGTTTTCACAATTGGGGTTTCGATTGCGGCCGTTTTGATTGTGATTATTGCGATTTCTGTAGCTGTTTTTATAATTTGGAAGATTAAAAACGCAGATATAATCGAAGCTTGGGAGCTTGAAGTTGGGCCTCATCGGTATTCTTACAAGGAGCTGAAGCAAGCGACGAAGCGATTTAGGGATAAAGAGCTTTTGGGGCGCGGTGGATTTGGGAAGGTTTATAAAGGGACTTTGCCGAATTCAAAAACCCTTGTGGCTGTGAAGCGAATTTCTCATGAATCGAAACAGGGTTTGAGGGAATTTGTGTCGGAAATCGCTAGCATTGGCCGGCTTCGTCACCGGAACTTGGTTCAGTTGCTCGGATGGTGTCGCCGCCGCGGGGATCTGCTTCTTGTTTATGATTATATGGCTAATGGCAGCTTGGATAGCTACATTTTCGAGGAGACGGATGTGATTTTGAGTTGGGAACAAAGGTTTCGGATCATAAAGGGCGTCGCCTCCGGTCTGCTGTACTTGCACGAAGGCTACGAACAGGTTCGTTAAATCGCCACTAAACTCAAAAGCTTATAATCTTCATGACTGAATTTAACTGTTTATTGATGTTGTTTTAACATAGGTGGTCATTCATAGAGATGTGAAGGCTAGTAATGTTCTGCTCGATGGGGAGATGAATGGGAAGCTCGGCGATTTCGGTCTCGCTAGGCTATACGAACACGGGGCGAACCCAAGCACGACTCGGGTCGTCGGGACATTGGGATATCTGGCGCCGGAGCTACCGAGGACAGGGAAAGCCACCACAGGCTCAGATGTATATGCATTTGGTGCACTTCTTCTGGAAGTGGCCTGCGGGCGTCGACCGATCGACCCGAAAGCGACATCGGAGGAGCTGGTGCTGGTGGATTGGGTGTGGGAGAATTACAGGGAAGAGAAATTACTGGAAGTAATGGATCCAAAATTGAAAGGGGATTTCAATGTGGTTGAAGCAGTGATGATTTTGAAACTGGGGTTGTTCTGTTCGAACGATTCGGCGGCGGGGCGGCCGAGTATGAGGCAGGTGGTTCGGTTTCTGGAAGGAGAAATCGGAGTTCCGGAGGAGATTTCAGCACCAAAAGTGGTTGAAGGAAGGAAGAATGGTGAAGGATTTGATGATTTTGTGAATTCGTTTGCTTCTTCTTCTTCGATTAACAAGTTTAGTTCTTATTCGTCGACTGGAAATAGGGATATGGATATGAGTTTTGCTTCGTTTTCTACTTCTCCTCTTTCACTTCTCAATGGCAGAGATTGAAAACTATTAGAGGCACCGTATATATCGGGATCTACCCGTACTTATATATCGGATCTATCCGTCTATCGGTAAATATGCACGATATATACGGATGGACGAGTGACTTGTGAACTTCCATTTGTAACCAGAAAAAAAGCTTCAAAATCATAAGAAAACAACTTCAAAATCATATGGAAATTTGGAGTCAAAGATTGGGGTCCTCAGATTCTTAGTTTGTGATGTAATAGGTAAGAAAAGAAATGAGTTTGTGCTCATAAAGTCATATATCTCTTGGGTTTAATGAGTCTTTGACTGTATAGATAATTTTGGCTCACATTTTAATGAAGTCTTTTTTCTTAATTTCTTATTCATATTATCTATGTTGGTCTTACAACCTGCTCTCAAAATTCAAAAGCTTCATCTCATCTAAATTCTATCATTAATTATCATTTTAAATATCAATGTCTCAATGGATCCATTCTCCAATTGTTAAACTAAAATAAACATCCAAGGGAGCGTTTGGCCCAAGGAGTTGGGGGAGTTGGAATTGTTTTGTCTGGAGTTGTTTAGTCTGAGGAGTTGTTTTGTCTGTTCTGAGTTATGTCTGTTTGGGGCAGGGAGTTGTTTAGTCTGGAGTTCTGAAGTATGTGGTGTGTTTGGAGCAGGGAGTTGTTTAGTCTGGAGTTCTGAAGTCTGAGTTTATTTTAGCTGTTTTCTTCCGCACAATTTTTTTCTACAAACTTTCAAAATTTTCTTATTAAGGACTTCTTCCAATTCCAATAAATTCTAAAAATGAAATATTTTATTTTTATTTTATCTATTCTTGACAAATTTCTTTGAAGACAACAAAAAATAATTTTGAGCACAATATTTGACATTATTTTTTCATATTAATTATCAAAAAAAAAAAATATATATATATATATATATATATATATATATATATATATATATATATATATATATATATATAGAGATATATTTTGTTAAGACTCATCCTTAATTTTATGAATTATAAGCTCCTATTGACAGAGAGTTGTTGAACCTCAAGTTCTAAAATCTGAGTTTATTTTACTAGTTTTTTCGATACAATTTTTTTTTTCTACAAACTTTCTAATTTTCCTTATTAAGGACTTTTCCTAATAAATTCTAACGATGCAATTTTTTATTTTTATTTTATCTACTTTCCAAATTTCTTTGGAGATGACAAAAAATAATTTTGAACACAATACTTCACATTAATTTTTTAATCTCTCTCACCTTGATTATCAATAATATATATTTATTATTATTTTTTAAAGACTCAATCTTTAATTTTTTTAATTTTATGAATTTTAGAAGTGAGATTTTGTTTTTGGTTTTTTTTAGTGTAAGTATATTTTACAAATTTCTCTAAAGAAAAAAAAAACAACACATAAACATATCTATGTGTCAAACACGTTCTTCCTCGCTTCCACCCACTTAAACTCATAATTTCATATGCACTACACCTAAGACCTATTTTCTATAATTTTTCATATTTTTATTATCAAGAACTTCTTCCAATAAATTTTAAGAATACGATTTTTGTGTTTTTTATTTTATGTATCATTTACAAATTTATTCGAAGATAACCAAAATAACTTTGACTACCATACTTCACCTTTTTTTTTTTCAATATCACTCACATTAATTATTCATTTTATTTGGATAGTTTTGAAATAAAACAAATAGTCGTACAATAGTCGATTAACTATTACGTGTGAATTTGAAAGATTTTAATTCATTAATCTAAGTCAATCCAAATAAGCTATATTTTTTATATTTTTATTTCTTCTTGAATACTACATTTTAAATTTTGTTTAAGTACCAATTTTAATTTTAATTCAACAATTTAATTTATATTTAAAATAAAAAAAATAGGTTGAATTGCATTTTTAGTCATTTTACACCTTTTGTCTAAATTATGTTTTTTTTTAAATAATTAAAAAATATTGTAAAAGGAAGAGAGAGAAAGAAAAGAAAATGAAGGAGAGTTTAATAGTAATTACTATAGAAGTCTGAGGAGTTGAATAGTAATTACTGTAGAAGTCTGGGGAGTTGATATTTTTTGTCCGAGTTAAACAACTCCTTGGGCCAAACGGGGAGTAAGTTTCCCCACAACTCCACTCCTCCCAACTCCGTGGGCCAAACGGCCCCTAAAAGATGCAACTTTGATGAAAGAAATCTTAATTTATAGATTTAAAAGATAATAAAACTAGATCAAAATCGGTGAAGAATAGATCAAATGTCAAAGTCTTCATGATTTCTTTTAACATCTACGTCCACATTTTTTTTTTTCTTTTCTCTATCATATTCTAAAGGTTTTTTCATACCACAAGGTTATTTTTATAACTTTTAAAAGTTTTAGAAGGATTTTTGAATTTTTTTTTTTTCGTTCATGATTACTTTTTAAACGGAATTCATAAACTACGATAATATAGAAAGAAAAAAATCAATTTTCTAAAATAAATTATAGAAACTTTTCACTTTATATAATGTGGAAAAAAATGTACCTGTATAATAAGTTTTCTTTTGAAAAAAAAGGTGGCGGTGGCGGTGGATTTGTGGAATCCTTAGAGTTGGCATTTGGCAGTTGCTTTGCTGCAATTATTCGCCCTTTTGCACCTCTTTTGGATGCATAGATTTTAATTTTTAGCTAAATTTCAAAAACATTTTTTTTTTCAAATGAATTTTAAAAACATTAGTAAAAAATAAGATAACAAAACAAAGAAAAATGGAAGTAATGTTTATAAACTTAATTTTCAAAAATCAAATGATTATCAAATGGGAGCGTTGTTTCTTTGTTTTATTATATATTTTTTAAAAAAAATAAAATAAATTAAGTCAAGTTTTAGGGTTTAGGATTTAGAGTTTAAAAATTAAAAATTAAAAAATTTTATTTTTGTTTTTAGAATTTGAGTCAGAATTTAAACCTTTTTGCAAACTATTATTATATAGAAATTATGAGAAAACCAAAAAAAAAAAAAAAAAAAAAAGGCTAAAAATTAAATAATTATCAAAAGAAAATATTTTTCTCTGGGACGACTTGTATAAACGAATGGAAAATGTGGGTTCAGAAGTCTTCAAAATTTGTAGTTGAGACCATTTCCTTGGATTTTAAGGCCCATATGAGTAAATTTCATTATTTATTTATTTATTATTATTTTTTAATAGTCAACTTGAATTGACATATGTAAAGACTTCTAAAAATATATTATAGAGAAATTGTAATCGATATCAATTTAGAGTAAAATAATTAAAAATATAGTATTTTTTTAAAAAAATTGTGGATATGACAATTTCTATCCCTAATAGTATGATTTATCGCTGATAAAAGTCTATCACTGATAGAAGTCATATATCAACGATAGAGTCTATATTATATTAGATAAATTAATTCAATATTGAATGTAATATTGACAATTTTGTTACAAGATATGAACCTAAGGAAACGGATGAATACTGCAAAAATTATTTAAAAAAATAATTGTAACACGACATTTTTAGAGTGTTACATGACTCGAAATAGAAATTTTGAACCTATAACTCAAATAGAGAGAAGACATTATACGGATAGTTATTAATGTTTTAACGGTTGAATTATGTTGAGATTGACAACATCTAACAATGGAGTTTTGCCCGTCCATTATATAAGTTAATATGATTTGAAATATTAAAAAAAATAGATATATTTGATAATCATTTTGTTCTTAATTTTCTATTTTTGAAAATTAAGTTTATAAATATTACTTCCCTTATAGTTTACTTGCTTTATTACATATTTTTTTTAAATGTTTTTAAAATTCAAACCAATTTTTAAAACCTAAAAAGAATAAGTTTTAAAAAACTTGATTTTGTTTTTGAATTTTATCTCCATTCCTATTTATTTTTCTCATAATTTATTAGTCTTATTCAAAATTCATCTCCATTCCTATTTATTTTTCTCATAATTTATTAGTCTTATTCAAGAGTAAATACTAATAAAAAATATTGAAAAATACCAAAAATGAATATTTTTTTAGAACACCAAGTTTGACTTATTTTCTTCCTCGTCCCCTTTTTCTCTATCCTCTCTCCAGACTCTTGCTTTGCTCCACATCTCTCCCATATCTCTTTCTATCCTCTCTCTCTTCTCTCAAACCACCATCATCAGCCAAAAGTGGAATCCTTTCAACTTTTCGAGAAATCTTGCCTTTTGATTATTAGTCGGAATTGGGCTAGACTGTTTTTTCTCAATCTTTTTCGAACAGTATGAGCAAGTAAAGTCGAGAAGAAGAACTATCTGATTTGATTTGTTCTCAAAAGCTTACATGATCGTAAGGTGATCTTTTTGTCGCGAATGAGGTAAATTTTAACCAAGTCTCTAATTTCCGAAATCTATATAACTTTTTTAATTCTACTTCAAAACTAATTCACATTTATAAGTTCTAATTTTAGTATTTTTAATTTATATGCAAAAAAAAATAAAAATTACAATGACCATATTATTGCAGAGATTATTTAAATCCTTAGGAAGTGTTTAGGACACATAATTATTATAATGCAGGACAAACTATTATAATCACGAACTATTTTAACATACTCAGCGCCCTAAATAGTTCCTCAATGATTCAAAAACAAAATAATTTAACTCTTAATTTTGTGTCAACTTAAGCATAATTCAACTAGTTAATACATTAAAAAAAAAATAGAGTTTCAATCTTACATCCTTAAACTATGAAAGAAAAAAAACTTTTAAATTTTACTATTTTAAGTTCATGATGTGATTTGCGTAAGCTATAAGCTATATATATAACCTATTACTTTGTGGAACTACATGTTAAATGGGATTTTTTTTACAGCAATTGAAATATTTTAGTAAATTTGACTTTAGATTTCATTAAATAACCAATATTCACATCGCGTCGTCTAATATATATATATAAAAAGAAACTCTGGTACTTAAATTATATTTTTTAATATTTATTCAAATATTATAATTTTATACAGCAAAACCAAATGTTAGAAGAAAAAAAATATTGTTTGAGAAATATTAAATAGAATTAGTAAGGTTTTTTTTTTTTTTTTTTTTTTTTTTTTTTTTTTTTTTTTTTTTTTTTGTGGAAGCAAAGTTAGGTTGAATACATCAAAAACATAGCTCCACTGTCGAGATCATAAAGTCCTAGGTTTAATTTCTAACCCACATGTTGTCAAAAAAAAAAAAAAAAAAAAATCTCCAAATTTTCTTTTGGTATGGAAGGTTGGGACGTTTGTTAAAAATCCTATTTTTAAATCCACAAATTGAACAAATTGACCAAATAATTTATTTACTTTTTCATTACCAAGCAACCTTCCAACTAATTTTATACTCATAAAGACTTCTTTAAAAACTAAAAAGATAAGCTTCAATCAGATTTTAAAGTTTTAAAATGTTTTTTTTTTTTTTTTGTTCTTTTCATCAATTTGGGTTCATTAGGAATTCTTCAACGTGAGCTTCAACTATACTTAATAAGAAGCCTCCACATCAAATTCCGTGGACTCTACCTGCTCAAAATTTCAAAATAACATAAAAAGATGTTGAAAGAAATTGCTTACCTTGGAATGAGTGTCTTCATGGATTCCTGCAAGCTTCTGATCAACCCTTCTGAAGATGTTTGAAAGAAATTGAACCATGTTTTTCAAGCTCGCAATCATGGCGGCTCTGCTTGTTGCCTCAGTCTCAGCTGCTTCTGAAGGTCCCAATTTCATCTTCAATGGCTTCCAATCTGCAAATCTATCACTCAATGGCGTAGCTGTAGATACCCCAAATGGCCTCCTGCAACTCACCAACCAGACCAGGCAAAAAAGTGGCCATGCCTTTTATCCTAAGCCTGTAAATTTTGTCAATTCCTCTTTCTCCACAACTTTCGTCTTTGCCATTATTTCTGAATTCCCAACTCTAAGTGGCCATGGAATCGCCTTTGTGGTGGCTCCGACGAAAGCTTTCCCTGAAGCTCTTCCAAGCCAGTATCTTGGCCTTTTCAATAAGAGCAACAATGGTAACGAAACCAACCATGTTTTTGCTGTAGAGCTCGACACGATTCAGAGTACAGAGTTTAACGATATCGATGGGAATCATGTTGGCATTGATATAAATGGGTTGAACTCTGAGAAAGCTGAAACTGCTGGATTTTATTCTGACAATGATGGGAAATTTAGAAACTTGACTCTTATAAGTGGCCAACCAATGCAAGTTTGGATCGAATATGATGGAATCAAGAAGGAAATCAATGTCACTTTGGCTCCAATTGACATTCCCAAACCCAAAACTCCACTTTTGTCTTTCTCCCGAGATCTTTCATCCGTCATAAACAGTAATTCCTCCATGTTCGTTGGGTTTTCGTCCTCCACTGGCTCTGTTTCAACTTCTCATTATGTTTTAGGTTGGAGTTTCAGATTAAACGGACAAGCTCAAAGTCTCGACATTCGCCGCCTTCCAAAGCTGCCTAGGAAAAAACAAGTATCCAAACTCTTAACGATTGGGTTGCCTTTGATTTGTGGAGGGATTGTTTTCATGGTGATTTCAGCCATTGTGTATGTTGTCAGAAGGAAGAGGAAGTTCGCTGAGCTGCTGGAAGATTGGGAGCTGGATTATGGGCCTCACAGGTTCAAATACAAAGACTTATACGTCGCTACAAATGGATTTAAAGAGAGAGAACTTCTAGGATCAGGCGGATTTGGACGAGTCTACAAAGGGGTATTACAAAAATCAAAACTTGAAATCGCTGTCAAGAGGGTTTCTCATGAATCAAGGCAGGGAATGAAGGAATTCGTGGCTGAGATTGTTAGTCTTGGGAGGCTTCGCCATCGAAACCTCGTGCAACTTTTAGGCTATTGCAGACGCAAAGGAGAGTTGCTTTTAGTATATGATTATATGCAGAATGGAAGTTTGGATAAATACCTGTTTGGCGAACCAAATCCCAGTCTGAATTGGAGGCAGCGGTTTCGAATCATAAAAGGGGTGGCCTCGGGGCTGGTTTACCTGCATGAAGAATGGGAGCAAGTTGTGATTCACAGAGATGTAAAAGCCAGTAATGTGTTGCTAGACAGTGAGTTAAATGGAAGATTGGGAGATTTTGGATTGGCGAGACTGTATGATCATGGAACAGATCCTCAAACGACTCACATCGTCGGAACACTCGGATATTTGGCTCCGGAACATACGAGATCCGGCAGGCCAACGACTCACATGGATGTGTTTGCTTTTGGGGCATTTCTGTTGGAGGTTGGGACTGGAAAGAGGCCAATAGAGATTAGAGGAATGACAGAAGATGTAATATTGGTGGATTGGGTGTTTTTATGTTGGGCGAGAGGAGGCATTGTTGAGGCAAGGGATCCAAACTTGGGAACAGAGTATGTAGCAGAGGAGATGGAAATGGTGCTGAAACTTGGATTGTTGTGTTCTCAATCCAACCCAAGGGCGAGGCCGAGCATGCGCCAAATTTTGCAGTATTTGGAAGGCGACGCTCCCATGCCGGAGATGACTTCTATCGAAACTTCAGGCGGCGGGTGTGAAGGTTTTGATGATCTTGCCATGTCCTACTCGTCTTCCCTCGATAAGGCTTTCGCACAGTTTTCTACTTCTTCCTTCGAGAGGACTTTCGCCCATTCTTCTGATGATCAGTCTCTCCTATCTGGTGGCCGTTGAATGTTAGACATTCATCAACACTTGGTTCATAGATTGAGATTTTACCTGAAATCAAGTATATATTTTGTACCGAGTTTGTTAATATACTGCTAGTTGTAAAATCCAGACTTCTTGAAACTCATGTTCACACATTGCAATCCCAAAATAAAATATAAAGCATACTAATTCAAGTTTCTTATAGCTCATTCTTTATACTATACAAACTACAGGACACAAATCTAAGTTATAAAAAGTGTAGGCATAACATCTATATAAAAAGAAATGTTTGCTGTTTTTTTAAACTTGGTAACATACTATGTCATAAGACTCAAAACAATGCCAAATAATCCAAATATTCTTTGTTTTAAGGGTACCCTTGTGGATCAGGTTCTAAATTTTTTGGAATTATATTTTAGATTTTATATTATGTAAAAAAAATATGCTAAATTATAAAAAATAAAAAAAGTATCCCTGAACTTTGCGAGTTGTTTAAAACATACCTCTATTATTTCAAAAGTTGCAATATTATTAACCTTGACATTTCATTCATACGTTTCAAAATTACTCTAGAGTAGAAGTCCTTTAGAATATTGGACGAATGTATAGTTATTGTTTTTTTTTTTAAAATAGATCATTTGCTCATGTGAATCGGCTGGATAATGTATTGACTCACCAGATTGACTCTAATGCTTCAGTTGCTTTTCTAACGGCTCAGTGGGAGGATCATGTTCCCTCGAGCTTTTTATCTTTTTGTGAGTTTGGTAGCCTTAGGGGCTTTGTTTCGGGTTGAGCCATTGCTCTCCTCTTTTCAAAAAAAAAAAAAAAAAAAACCGTCTCCTAGTCCTAGGTCTTCTTCTCTATACTTCCTTTATTTATATAAAAAATGAATTTCAGATATTTAAAGGCAAGAATAACGAAATAATAGGTGGAAGGAAAATTTCGTACAATAATTTTTATTTCGTATGGATGTTTTTCTTAATAAAAAAAATAGGGTAAATTACATTTTTGGTCCCTAATGTTTGAATTTGGTAGCATTTGGGTTCCTAAGGTTTCAAACTCAAACTCAACATTTTTGGTCCCTCAGGTTTACATTTGGTGCGTTTTTGGTCCCTCCGTTAATTTTTCAGTTAAATCTAACGGAAAGGTGACAATTATTTTTTATTAATTTATTTTTAAAATCTTAAATTATTAAATAAAAAAAATAACATTTTTTTTTCTTTTTTTCTCTCTTCTTTTTTCTTCTCCCCACTTCTTGGGTCTTGACTTTGGGGGCATCCACACTTATTGAAACTCGACTTTTCATTCATGTGTTAATCGGTGGCGACGACGGTGGCCGGAGGAAGAAGACGAAAGGTTGAGGGAGAAGGGAGGGGGAAAAGGAGAAGGGAAAAAATAAAAAAAAAGGAAAAAATATGTTGTTGGTTTTTTTAATAATTAAAAATTTTGAAAATTTTTTTTTTAATGAAATTTTTTTTTTTAATATAAAATATTGCCACGTCAGCTTCCTGTCAGATTTAATGAAAAATGAAGGGAGGAACAAAAAAAACACACCAAATGTAAACCTGAGGAACAAAAAATGCTGTTTTGAAGCCTTAAGAACCCAAATGCTACAAAATTCAAATGACAAAAAATGTAATTTACCCTAAAATAAAATAAAAATAATAAAAAAGCAAGCGGACAATTTCTTTCTCATTTCTATATACGTCTACACAATTTGTTTTTTTTTTTTTTTGAAACAATATACGTCTACAATTTCCCAATGGTCATTGGTCAATAATCAGTGAAGTGAAAATAATTTTAACAAATCTGAAAATCCTCAAGATCTAGTAGGAGTGTAGGACCAAGACTCCAGCCAAGCATTTAATTTAAGGTGGAAAAAGAAAATCCGGAAAATAAATTGGAGTCGAGGAAAGTTTTGATAACATTACCGAAGCAGTGGTTGTGGTTGGGGCATTACCAAATAATGGCGTCCTCCTCTACAATCTTATCATCTTCTCTTCTTCCGGCCAGAGCTCCGACCTGCAACCGTCCAGACGGCCGACTCTGCCTCTTTCAAATTGGTTCTGTCCGTTCCAATAACAGCAGGGCTCGTGCCCCTTTTAGGGTTCAGGCCGCAAAGCCACCGGCTGGAGTACGCTGTTAATCCTCTACAAATTTGTGAACTTTTCCCATTTCTGTTTCACCTGAAAAGCTTATAGAAATTCAGAATAATAAATTCATGTGGGTTTGCGAATTACCTTTTCTTTTCTGTTTTGAAGGTTGAATTGCCAAAAGCAGAGCCGAAATTTGAAGCCCCGTTCCTTGGATTCACTAAAACTGCTGAAATCTGGAATTCTAGAGCCTGCATGATAGGCCTCATTGGGACTTTCGTAGTAGAGCTGGTGAGAAAAAAGAAAAGTTTCTTTCTTTTACCTTCTACAGTCAAGTTTGTGGGTTGGTTTCATTTATTTTTGTGTGATTTTTCAGATATTGAATAAAGGAATACTTCAGGTGATTGGAGTTGATGTTGGGAAAGGCCTGGATCTTCCTCTATGATTTCCAGAAACCTTGTAATCATCTTGAGATCCTTTGTGTTTTTTCGAAAAGAAAAAAAAAAGTTCAAAATTGTAACTACTGTAACACAGGAGTTTCAACTGTATCAGAGAATTCTACAATCTTCAAGTTATTGTACTTCATAAGTAATTACATAACATTGTCAGTGTACAGAATATGCTCACTCTCTTGACTTCTGTAAGGAATCCTAATAAACCAGAACTCGAGAATATTGCAAACTAAGGACATGTTTGAGAGTAATTTCAAATTCACTTTGAAACATGTCTTTAATTCAAAATCGATTTTAATTGTATGAAAACTGCGTTTAAAAGTGAAAAATCATATATCAAATTGATTTTGAATAATTAAAAACATGTTTCTGGGTGATGATTTTGAAGATATGTTTCAAAAACACTCTCAAACATGCACTAAATAAGCTTCCAGATTCGAGGGTCGATAACAGGCACCTTGGAAGGAGGCTGAGCTATGTCTAGAACTTCTGCCAGTGATATCCTGCGATTCTTCCAAGCAAGTTCTGCCCAGTTCCTTACCATCTTTCCTTCAGCCTTTCTATTCCGTTGGACTTCAAGTATCTCCGCGTACGCACCTACAGAGGCAGCCAGTAATATCAATGAATAATTTATTTTTCAGTCGATGCTCAAACCACCACGTTTATGAAGCTTAACATGTCTCTATTACTATAACATGCGAGTTTAGGAGAGATTTCAACCAAAATCAGTGGTGGGATATGATCAGTTCATCTGGGTTTTATTTAAGAGTGCAACTCAAATCTATCAAATGCTTAATACTACAACTCTCGTAAAGAACATTTCGATCTGATGCAGTGATTTGTTTGTTCTTTTTGCAAGCCTCGAGCTAAATGCTTAAAATCACTTAGATGCTTGCTTGATCAGTACCTCCAGCGATGGATGCTATGTCACATCTGTCCACCTTTGATTGTTCTTCCGTGCCTTCAAGAGAATAAACCGTTCAATTGAGATTAATAAACACAAAAGTTTCGATGTTGAGTTGGTGTGCAATACCTTTTGTTGAAACTTTCATCAAGTCTATTGCTCTCCTAAAGAGTCCCTGCAAATGAATTTTTAGAGCAATCCGCTGAAATGTAACTAACAAGAAATACTTTATAACTATGAGGTTGTATAGACAACTTAATGATAACTGGAGTAAGTTGTATAACTTCCAAGTACTATCTTGGCAAAAGATTCGATCACGGGCAAGTAGACAAGAACGAAGGCCCATGATCTTTGTTGAAAGAGAAATCAACACGTTCTTAAATGCACTAAAGGATGAATAGTTTTTGCTTATATTTGAAGGGAGTTTAGAACATAAGTGAGGCAGGGGGAAAGGCCATGATAGTTCTAACAAATTAATTTAAGAGTAGATTTACACAATACAAATGATTCAGACCGGAGCTACATATTCTCAAATTAAAGTTGGGTTTACTTCAAAAACTCTCATTTTCAATAAGAAATCTCCTAATACAACTCCTTATGTAGCCCTTGCAATGGCATTTAGGAATTGGGACTTGGTCTTTACAGCTCATTGTCGCCAATTCATAGTTATCCTTAATATGTCAGTCACTTCTATGACTAAAAAACTTCCCAAAGTTAAGTAGACTGAATTACCAGCATGCGTAACTGATGCAATAAGTTTGATTAACATCAAAGAATCTACATATTCCAAACATAAGAGAGCAGGATTAAAACCCAACCTCCTGAATCAAAAGAGAACTTGAATGCTCCTTCGTTGCTTTGTGTCGAAACATGAGTGCTATGCAGGTTAAGACAATGCCAACCTTGGGATGGTGAGATCCTGTACCAAGAACTTCAGTTGTATATATGTCGTACAGATTCAAATATACTGGAAATTCTAAACTAGCAACTACCATACCAAAATATTGTTCTGTTTTAGTTAACGCGTTCGTCAGTATATCCTCAGCTTCAACAAAATTCCTTAACAAAACAGGGTAGAGTTATGATTCATAATTACTGCAATAAGGAAATCTTATTCACAAGTAGCCCAACATAGCACAATAATCAAAAAGCTACCCTAAGTGCCCCTCAAGCTGCCCTAAAGCACAAGTCGCAGCCACAAATACTTCTGTTGGAGACATATTACCACCAGCTAATGCACATTGCTCGTTCAAATCTTTGACTTCTGATCCCACTTCAATTACTCTCTGGTACACCTCTTTTGCAGATGAAAAGTTTTGTGAGGCAACTAAGAATTCTCCGTAAGCAAGAGCAGCACTACCTACAAATCAAAATGTCAATAGAATGTAATCAACAAATTTTCCCACACAGATCGTTGAAGTGAACCTCACCAGCACATCTTTCAACAGTTTGAAACCCTTCAAATAACGATTCAGCTGCAGATAGATAACCAATAGTTAACTCGAGTAAAACTTAGAGACAGAAATCACAACACTAAAGGCCAAACAAACACCTTCATCAAGGTTATTTTTGACAAGCTCAACCAGCCCCTTTACAGCTTTAACACGAGCTCTCAGAACGCCAGAATTTCCATCATCAGCTAGTTCACTATTTTCGAATAGTTTTAAGCATTTATCCGCGATATCTGATGAAGAATCATCCTATATATGAAGAATCATCCCCAGATAACTTTGACCCATGTTACTCAAACCGAAATGAGAAAAGGAAGCAATTAGTACAACTTTACAAGGATATTTACGAGATCTAATTCGAGATGAAGTCCAGCAAGTGCTTCAAGAGCAGCAACTACAAGAAAGACAAGAAGAAATTACAGTCAAAACACGAACCCCCCAATAATCAATTGGAACCGAGCTTAACTAGGCTAAAAGAATGAACTAAAACCCTTCGGAAACTTTACCTCTAATATCAAGAGAGCAATGCGCTAAATCCTCAATTCGCTGAAGCTTATATATAGCATCGTGAATATCACCTCTGAAACAACCAAAATAGAACAATTGTTAAGCCATAAGAAATTCCATTCAATAGCAACGCAACTCTTAATGAAATGAATCAAAAAGAGGATAATGAAACAGAAGAAAAACCTTTCAGCAAACAAGGTAGACATAGCAAGTAATACCGCTCCCTTGGAGTTATCGGCAGCTTGGCCTTCACTCGCCTGAGCAGAGAAGCACTGCTCCAGAACCAGAAGACCTTGTGCGTACGATTCGTCTAATTATCAAATTCAAAAGATTAAACCAAAACTTCATACCGATTTTCTACGAACATCTGAAGCTGTAAGAATTAAGAAACGAGACGAAATAAAGAAATGAAATAAGAATATGGACCTGATTTCTGAGTCTTAGCGAGAGAGAGAGCATAATTGATCATCTGAAGAGTGATCGGATCCGCATTTGGGCGGTCCATTCCGACGTGAAGTGATCTCAACGGTGAAGTTAACCAGGAGGACGATGGAGGAGAAAGAAGAGAGAGACGGGAGTTGGAGCCCAATCTCGCAGTTCGAACGGCGGCGACGGCGGCGGTCTTTGACAGCTGAACGGCGACACGAATCATAGCTACCAAAGAAACGGTGGTTTGGCTAATTGTTTTGGCCAAAATTGCATCCCTCCAAATTCCAAATTTCAAGACAGTGAGAAATAAAGAGAGCGCTTGAAATCAAAGCCAAAGAAGATATTTGAATTATTTTTTAATAAATATGAATTCATAAACATAATTCTAATTTTTTATTTATTTAGAGGTGAAAACTTGAACTCCGACTTCAAAAGTATAACTTGTGAGGCATGTCAATTTTCGATGAGTTATAATTTATATTTAGTATTTAGTAGTTTGAATTAGTAAATTTGTAGTTTTAAATAAAGAAATCAGCCTATCAAATATAAGCTAGTTTGAATTAGTAAATTTGTAGTTTTAAATAAAGAAATCAGCCTATCAAATATAAGCTCGGCCAATATGAACATAGTTCAACGACAATTGACATGTATTTCATCTTTTGAGGTCAGAGATTCGACTCCCAACTCACATTTATTTATTTAAAATATACATATAAAAGCTCAACATTTTTTTATAAACTCAACCTTTTTTTAATTCAACAAAGGAGTTCGAAGATATATGTTTTAATCAATTAAGTTATACTAGGGTTGATATAACCTCGACCTTCTTAGAACAACAGAAGTTTAATAACATCAACATCACAATACAAACTCTGCCTATGTATTCCATTAATGGCCTTTCTCACTTCCTTAATCACCCAATGAGAATATAAAATAAGGCAGCTAATAACTCGAAAGCAGCAAGCTACAATATTTAAAAAGTTGGGAGATGATGAAAAGCATGAAATTCAAAACTTCAACATTCATCAAGCAACTTTTATCTTTTTGAACAGACCAAGCAATCTTTTGTTTGAAATATTGAACACTTTTTTTTCAAGTACAATGAGAAAATCTGCTTCTGTGGAAATGAATTTCATGATCATACAATTTAAGAAATCTCTTTTAGGGAAAGAACATATTTCAAGGAGGAAATCTAGCAAAAGGGAAGCATCACTTGAGCTGAGCTCAAGCTGGATCTCTTTTCAAAAGTTGAAACTTGTATTACAGTGAATTATCAAAGCAAACAAAAGGCAGAGAGAGAGAGAGAGAGAGAGAGAGAGAGAGAGTGACCCCAATTTGAAGGAATGGATAAATCCCTTTATAGTGAAAGTGAAAGTGGGAAGAGTAACAAACAAATGTCCAATGCGGCCTTTAAATAATAGCTCTCTTCCTAAATCTCTATCATTCAGATCACAACCAGCTAAATGTTTGGAAGTTTCATCACCATTTGCCAGTCAGTTCATAAGTCTCAGATCATGCATTCCTATCTGTTTCTCATCTTCTGTTTGGCAATCTTCATCTCACTTACAAGTAAGTACACGTCTCGAAAATGTTTCTTCTTTCAATAACTTTCCTATTCACTTCATGCACTAAGGGGTTTTTTGTTTTTTGTTTTTTTCTCTGCTTGCAGATGGAGAACAACTCATTTTAGTAAACAACTGCAAAGAAAGTGTCTGGCCTGGAATACTCGGCAATTCAGGACACCAGACGCCAATGGATGGTGGTTTTCATCTCGGCAGCGGCAAGCACGTAGTGGTCGAAGTGCCAAAGAAATGGTCAGGCAGGATTTGGGGCAGGCAAGGCTGTTCTTTTAGCCATGAAGGCAAAGGCTTGTGCGATACTGGAGATTGTTCGGGCAGGTTACATTGTAGAGGCACTGCTGGTGTTCCTCCAGCAACTATAGTTGAAGTAACTCTGGGATCATCTATTTCACCCCTGCATTATTATGATGTTAGCTTGGTAGATGGCTTCAACTTGCCTCTTTCGATGAAGCCGATAGGGGGTGGAATTGGCTGCGGTATTGCGTCATGTGATATCAATGTGAACATTTTCTGTCCATCAGCATTGGAGGTGAAGAAAAATGGAAAAGTAGTGGGCTGCAAGAGTGCCTGCTTAGCCATGCAATCAGCCAAGTACTGCTGCACGGGGAAGTATGCAAACCCCAAAACCTGCAGGCCAACACTATTTGCTCATTTATTCAAAGCCATGTGCCCCAAGGCTTACACCTACGCTTTCGACGACCCTTCCAGCCTTCGTAAATGCAAGGTTTCACGTTACGCCATCACGTTCTGCCCTTCCATGTGAGGGAAATTCCAGGTTCCTGCAGGAAGAAGAAGTCTACTATGACAGTACAAAAATAATGCCTTCTCGCAGAATTACAAGCTCTTGTGCCTTATTCAATCATCCTATGTTTTCTATCTTCTTTTTGTTAGATACTCAGATAAATAGAGTCCAATGAGTATATGTTGAAGATTTTTGCATTCTGTGTCAATACAAATATCATGTTACAGAAATCATATTAGTTCATCTTTGTTGTGAGACAACTTGTTCATCAAAGTTTTATCTATTGCTTTTGAGCTTCCAATTCAGACTTCCACCAATACTTTGCAAAACATATCATCCTAGAAAAGAGATTGACCTGATTGAAAACATCTTTCATCTAACCTATAGAACAGCAACAAGCAATTTTCAGCAGAGAGATTTACATTCATTTCAATATCCTGTGCAAAAAAGAACCAACAAGGAATAAGATCTTCCTGATTCTTTGGAGAGAGAGACACTTATTAGATAGAACTCATGGTCAAAACAAAACAATACAGAACAAAAACAAGGAATAATTCATCGATCAACAGAATAGAATTAGAGTGTCAGCAACTTCAATTTAGCTCTAGAGTTCAAGCACAGGGAGCAATTTGTGCTGATTACCAACACAAGTGCCTTCTGCTCTTGCGATTAATGGACTCCATTGTGCATTTATAAATTTCAATACATAAAACAATGTACATTTTAGAATGGTGTTAAAGAGTGCAACAAACTAATGAAACCTGACCTAAGATTGCCATATACCACCAAAAGAAAAAAGGGCATTTACCATTGGCCGCATCAGTTAACTCAACATGCTCTTGTAGCTCATCCACCATACCTGCTAAGAGAAGAAACCAATAAATTTGATCAAATAAATTACATCCCAAGAACTTGAGGGCCTTTTTGAGAGTATAGACTTTGTTGTTTCGTGGGAATTATTTTCATTATCAGCTGATGTCGAGCCTGTTTGAAATGGGGTGGGGAATTCAAACTTCTGACCTCTTGGTCGTGGACTCGTCATGTTTTATGTCAGTTAAGCTATGCTCATCTTGACGTTTGGAATCATTTTCTAACTGCTTAAAAACATTTTTTAAGCACTAAAAAAGTCATTTCAAACCGACCCGATAGCCCCATTGGATGAATTATTCCCTTAAGGGGATTGATCACATCCACGCTCTGGGATCGCACTGTCAATGAAACACCCTCGATCCACCTCACTATCAAGCACAACCAAATTCAATCCAAGCTATTCCAAATTTTAACAGTAGGCGAAATACATATTCAAGCAACAATTCAAATCAGACTAGCTAACCCGACATTTACAGAAACAAAATCATTAAAATGCATTATTGAATTTGTAGTTAATAATAATAATAATACAGTCGTTCGATTCTAACATAGTTTGTACCGATTGTTTGATTTGGGAAGACGGACTTCTCATTTGCACCATCTGGCATTGATTAAACTTCCTTTTGCTTTCTTGAAACAAATTAAATCCTCCGTTCAAAGATTTGTCACCCACTCAGTAAGCTTATAGAGTTCAACAATGCCTCGCTAGAGCTTGATGATAACCCAGAATCGCTTGAAATGCCATCGAAGAGGTAACGAAGAAGAAGGAAAGGCTGAAACCGTAAATTCCGATTGAACGATGGAGAAGATTCGACATGTCGAATTGTTAACTGGGTTGGATTGGGCTGGGCTTTGAAGGCCCATTTCATTACTAAATCCTCAAAGCCCAAATAATATGCTTTCAATTCAATTATGAGGCAACTAGACAAATCATCCTTTTTATTTTATGGTTTTGAAAAATCGCTATAGAATGTAAAATGATGTCTAGGACTAAAATGTTCATCTAAATCCTAAACATTAAACTCGGGTAGAATTTGATTCCATTTGTAAGATGACGTCGGAGACAAAAATGTTCGCATAAATCCTAAACATTAAACTCCGGTAGAATTTTATTCCATATTTTTTTTTTCTATTTATATCTATTTTTCTTCAATTATTATTAGAGAAAGTTGCGTGCCTATATTTTTAGTACATTGGAGATGGGAAATTCGAACCATATACCTCTTAGTCGTCAACACATACATATGTCAGCTGAGTCATGCTCGTTTTGGCGAAGTTGCATACCTAACAACTAAAACTAAAATAATACTACATTTTAAAACTATTTGAAAATATAACACAATATTAACCCAGATCATGATAAAAGTTCAACAAGCTTTCATTGATGTTTTGTATACTCAAAATATTAATAAAATAATGCAATGATATACTTAAATAAAACTAATCGATACACTCATGTTTTACCTTTTTTTCAATACATGCTAATTGAAGTATGATATATTGCTAATATACTCAAAATACTACTAAAATGATACACATATTTTTTTACCTCAAAAGAATATAATGATATTTATGATATACCAGTGATTATACATTTTTTTACAAGAGATTCGAACATCTAACATTTGTCGAGAGTGCTTACTTTATCCCAGTTGAGCTATGTTAATGTTGATCATCGATTATACATAAATCATGGATAGAAATTAAGCGAGCATAACTCAACTGAATAAATTATGTGGCTACCCAAACATAACTCAACTAAATAATATATTAACTATTACATCCGTAGAATTTAAATGTTGATTCGATAATTTTACATAAGATAGAGGAAAAGAAACGTTACAAAAAGAATAATTTTGAAAAAAAAAATATTGTTTTGTATATTTATTTAAATGGAAGACAAATGCACATGGCGGCAAGGTACAAATAATTAATGCTAATTATTTACAAATTAATGTAACGAAATTGGTTTAGTAGTTAAAGGGTTAAATCGTAAATTCCACGCTTTGACAAGCGGCCCGCCTTCGCTGTTGAAGTTCTACACAATTGTTTGTTTTTAACCTCCATTTTCGTTTTGCTTCGAATCTCTCTCTGTCTCTCGATTTTACTACAGCACTTAAAAAAGCCGAAGCTTTTCTGCAATTTCGGCATCATTTCTTCCATTCCAGGCAGATCGTTGTCGGAATCTTGAAGTTTCTTGCGGTTCGTTGATTTACGAGCATCGAATTTCAATCGGTGAGTTCTTTCAAACTTTTTATATTTAGGGTTTGTGCCATTCTTTCGATTGATCAATTGATGAATTTGATGGGATCGACATCTTTGTGTTACAGATGCAATCGGTTTATCAGGGTTCGGGCTCTGGCCCTAGATTCGTTCTCTTGTCCTGATTGTGGTGGAGAATTCGTTGAAGAATTTGGGTCTCCGCCATCTCTATCTCCGGTTGATCATCGGTTTCCAGCTGCTGCGATGTACCATTATGATGCTTCCGACCCAGATTCTTCCTTTGTTCCTAGATTGCGTCGTAGCCGAAGAAACGGTGAGGATCGCTCTCCTTTCAATCGTATCATTGTTCTACGCGATCCCTCTAATTCGGGCGCTATTAGTAATAATGGTATTGGAGCTGGTGGGAATTATGAGATTTATTATGATGATGGTACTGGGGCTAGTCTGCGCCCCTTGCCTTCTAATATATCCGAGTTCTTGATGGGATCGGGATTCGATCGCCTTCTCAATCAATTGGCACAGCTGGAGGTGAACGGGGTTGGCCCATTGGAACATCCACCGGCTTCTAAGGCTGCAATTGAATCTTTGCCTGTGGTTAAGATTCTTGCTAGCCATCTGTCTATGGAGTCGCATTGTGCGGTTTGTAAGGAACCATTTGAGCTCGACTCTGAGGCTCGAGAGATGCCGTGTAAACATATTTACCATTCGGATTGTATACTTCCTTGGCTTGCTATCCGGAATTCATGTCCTGTTTGTCGGCACCAATTGCCTACCGATGTGCATAGCAGTGGCAGGAGCTCCCCTGCTTCTGCTGAAGAAGTTGTTGGATTAACAATTTGGAGGCTTCCGGGTGGGGGATTTGCTGTTGGAAGGTTTACTTGGGGTAGGGGAGCTGCAGAACATGACCTTCCTGTTGTTTACACTGAAATTGATGGTGGGTTTAGTACCACCAGTGGTGTTCCAAGGAGGATTACATGGGCGTCAAGCGGGAGGAGATCAAGTGAAAGTGGTGGATTTCGTCGTGCTTTTCGCAATTTCTTCTCCTTTTTTGGAAGGTTTAGAAGTTCATCCCGACATTCTAGTTCGGGACCTGGTTTAACGAGAAGGGGCTTCTCTACTACATTATTCAATCGACGCTCAAGGAGGAATAATCAACCTATGACGTCCTAGGCGAACTATACGTTTTCTGCTTAGATATACTAATAGAGAGGTTGAATTCCCACCCTGTAACTCTCTCTAGACATTGTGAGTGATACTGGACCCATAACAATCTTCCTTTTGGGTGATGATGTAGATGTACAATTTTTGTTTTACTAGGTGTATATAGCTATACATCAAAAAGAAATACCGAATTCGATAACTTAAAATGTAGTTGACTGGAGAATTTTTGACACGGTGGGACAAGTATATGTAGAGATAAAGAAGGGAGAGAGTTGTACAATCTGCCTGGTCAAGGGTTTTTGGCAGTTCAAGTATTTGTTTTTCTTTTGCTGTTTGATGTTAGAAGGAAAGAGATGGGTAAGGAATTCTCGTTGATGACTAGTAGGTTCATTTTTTCCTTTTATGCAATGTAACATTGTAACTTCACTGCAAAGCAGCTCTTATCCTTAAAATACGAAAATCTACTGTTTTTAATATGTCTGTATCTTTATCCCTTCATGGTTATAACTTTTAAGATAAATTTCATCGCTCTGACTTTGCTTTGTGGCATTCTGTTTCTGTTGTATGATTATTCTCAAGGAACTCTTATATTCTCTCTCGTTGCCTTACCTTTCAGCTGATACTCATTATACTTTCTCCACTTGAAGTTTATAGCTTCTCTCACAGATCTCAGCTCACTCAAGCATCAAAATTACCCCCATCCCATACCATATTTCTGTCTCTGAAGAAGGGGGATCCATTCTCTTTAAGGAAGGCAGATTGACAAAGCTGATAGGGTGGGGATAATTTAATACTCAGGTGAGCAATTTTATAATTTTCAATAAGAAAAATACATTGAAGAACTTTTCACTCAGGGCCAGGGATTTGTTTATATAACAAGTTGATTAATGTATTATTATCAAAACCATGCTGGTGGGTGTACTAAAAAAGAGTCCTGGCTCTAGAAACCATGCTGGTGGGTCAGGGCTTTGTATGGTGGTAGCTTCGTGGTCAATAAAGGGTCATGAGATGATGAGAATAATAAAGGGCTTAGAGGGAATAGGTTCAAGTCATGGTGGCCACCTACCTAGGATCTAATATCCTACGAATTTATTTGGCAACCAAATGTTGTAGGGTCAGGCGGTTGTCCCGTTAGATTAATCGAGGTGTGTGCAAGCTCACTTCAGCACCTTTATTCCAAGTGCAATTTCCTTTATGCTACCAATAAGATGATACCAAAGTGCTTTCTCTCTTGTATGAATTGTCACAAATATGGGCAGGAAAGTGATTACAACAGGTTGTGCTTCCTTTTTCATGTCTTGAAAATGAACTACCAACAAGACACACATCAGATGGTGATTGTTGGGAGAAGGAATGGAAATTTATTCGTTTTGTTTGGTATAAGAGATGTAAGTTCACATGTCTCAGAACTTTTTTGAAATTTGTGTTCCTTTTGCAGATTCCTTCCTGTCTAGTCCTGTCATCTGCGGCAGTTGTAAGCTGTGATTGTTGGATTTTTGTATTAATATCTTTCAAGTAAATGACAAAAGGCATAATCAGATCAAGATGAACCAAGGAGTTGTTTTTGTTATTGGAAATGGAGGTTCTTTGTATGATATGCAAGATGAAGGCCAATTCATGTCTGCTGCCAATTTGGATTTTGTCTGTGACAACTGACAAGTGACTGGACAATGCACATTCCACTGGAAAAGTGCAAAGGATGTTTGATTTTACTCTAATAATGGTTGCCTTGGTTTTTATTAAGATTACTTTACCACGAGAGATTAAAAAACATATATCTACAAGTTTGTAATATCCATGTTTTTTAGTTATGTTGAGATATTTTGTTGTCTAAGTTGGAGTTTTGGACACTTTTTTCCAGTTTGATTTTGTAGAATTGCATTTTTTTTAGGTGGATTTGGGTATTTTTATGATGTTATGTCGTTTGAATTTTGTGTGTATAATGATTAATTTATTTTGAAAATCTTTCTAAACAAACTATTACAATTAAGGTTAAATTACAAGTTCAGTTATTGAGCTTTTAAGTTTATGTCTATTTTGTCACTGAATTTAACTTTTAAATTTGTGTTCAATAGGTTTTCACATATTCAAAAGTTTTAAAATGTGATTGATTTATTAGATATAAAATTGAATCGTAGAAAAATGTTGAATATGCGAATGTCATATTAGACACAAAATTGAAAGTTTAATTATCTATTAAATATTCTTTTTAAAGTTCGAGGACTTATTGTAGTGAAAGTCGATAGACCAAATAGACACAATGTTGAAAGTTAAAAAGAAATTGAGAGTTTAACAAATGTAGATGGAAAATTTGAACTTCTAATATTTTGGTCAAAAGAATATGTTCGTTGGCAATTTCAACTCCATATTTAAACTTTCAGAATTCTTTCATTTTTGGATATTGAATTTTTAAAATGTTCATTTTATTGCATAAACTTTAAAGTCTATTCTATTTTGATCCTTTCGAATTTTAAAATATTTATATTAGTCTCGAAACTTAAAGAAAAAACGATATTTTTTGTCTTGTTCTTTATTTCGATTTTAACAAATGGATAAAGTAATTTTGAACATGTTTATTAAATTTTTAACATGTGAATTTGAGCAATTCATTCTAGAGGAAGGGGGTTGGGATATTGTCAAGTTACGAGGTGTTTTGTAGAAGCAAGTTCTTTCTATCCCTATTTATCAATCTTCTTTACCAGATGGTTGACAATAACATTTTTCGAGAGACGGAATGTTTTCGGTTAAGAGTGCTTATAAAGTGTTCCAAGTCCGGATAGAGGCTCCTGCATCTTCGATGGATAGTTTGGAGGAGAGGTTGTGGAAGTCAAAAGTTCCAAATAAAATGTGGGTGCTCATTTGGAAAAATTTTCACAATACTCTTCATTTGAATAATAATTTATGTGTTAAACATGTTCTGGTCCACCCATGGTGTGAGTTATGTGGTAGGGATCTGGAAACGACTTTTCATTATTTTTTTAGGTGCAAAAGGGCGAGGCATATATTGGATTGTTTGCTCCCTCAAGTCGGGTTGTTGTTTGTTGTTCACCATGATTGTCAGGAGGTGTTACTATGGTCTACTCCGAGCTTAGGGTGTTCGATCGCGAGCTCTTCTTTACGGGCTGCTGGGCGATTTGGTCGAACATGAATACATTGTAGCAGCAGCAGCAATGGTCGCTACTTGTGGCGTCGGTGCGAGCTACCTGGATTTTCGAGTAGCGTCCGTGGGGTCGGGTGTCCTCGACTGGAGGCTCTGTCCTCGGCAAGGTAGGAGAGGAGGTGGGTCCCGTCGAAGATGGGATCTTTAAAGTTGAATGTAGATGCATCATGTCATCCGTCGACAAATTGTGTGGGTGTTGGTGTGGTGGTTCGAGACTGGTAAGGGAGGTTTGTTTGTGCTACTTCTGAGGTGATACAAGGTAAGCTTGACATGTTTTCCGCTAAGGCTTTAGCCCTTCTCCGATGATTAATCTTGGTAATGGAGAAGGGTTTCCAAAGTGTTTGGATTGAATCTGATGCTCAATCTTTGGTCAAGGTCATTCATTCTAATGTTGCTTCATTATCTGCTCATGGGGTGTTATTGGCTAAAGTTAGGGAGTTCATTTTTAATCCTCCGTTTCATGGGTTGATTTTTGTTCTCAGGTCTATGAATAAGGTGACTCATAATTTAGCGAGTCATGCTTTTTCCACCATTAGTTTGTCTTGTTGGGACGAGGTCGCTCGTGGTTGTCCAATTTACTTCCTTCAGATTGTTCTATTGTTAAGTCTTTCGGTCACTTCCATTATTTGAATCCATAAAATGGATATGGGATATGGTGGGGCATCCTTATCTACACAACAATGAGAAAGGTGAGAAGGTGAAGTCCGACGAAGCCTTATCCACATTTCAATTTCAAAACATCTCTCTCTATCCATTCCAACTTCGAACCACCAAATTATAAAACCCTAGATCTTCTCTTCCTCCACCCAACCATTTAGATTCAATTTCAATTTCAGCCATGGCATCCTTCTCTTCATTTCCACACATTTCTTCTACAGATCCCATCAACCATTCCGCCGTCGCCCCTTTTCCGCCCTCCAATCACCCGATCAGACCGCCGCCCTTGTCCCTCCGCCTCCGCCAAACCACCGCCAACCTGAAGAGAACTTCTACCGTCGTCGCCGCCGTCGGAGACGTCTCCGCCGACGGCACCACCTACTTGATCGCCGGCGCCATCGCTGTGGCTCTCGTCGGAACTGCCTTCCCTATCCTCTTCTCTCGCAAAGATCTGTAAGCAAAATTTCTATCACTCTTATTACAATTTATTCATATTCAAATTAAATTAACAAATGCCTGTTTAATATTTTATCTATTAAGTTAGGCTCAAAATTTGAGGACAATTATTTTAGAAAAAGGGTATGGACATTAATTCTATTAATTATTATTAAAAAAAAATTATTTATAAAAGAAAAATTATAGTGAAAATACAAATAGAAGTATCAATCTTATCATAATTCAATTGGTTTCAATTGGTTTAGGTAATGTCGGCTAAAAGGTCATATTATTCAAAAGTTAAGATAGAAAATTTAAATCTTGTTTCTTTGCGAGCAAAAGTCCAAACAAATTCAAGGGACAGTTCCCCAAGCCTAGGGCGTAGTCTCAATTCGAGATTGAGAGAGATTCATGTTGGGAGTGCGACCATTATAACTAAGGGACAACATCTTCACTAGTACGAAGTCTTTTGGGTGAAACTAAAATTAAAATCAGCTTATGTCCAAAATGGACTATCATATCATTATGGAGATGTCTGAATTTGTTAACCATAAAATTAATCGGTACGTCTCAAAGACGTAGTCATTCGTGGAGATCCATTCGTTGGAGGGAATTGAGGAGGGTTACGTTTATAATTGTTGTCCTTAACAACGCCTTCTTCAAATTCTTAGGACTGTCAGAAGATTTTTTTTGTTACTAAATCATAGTGTGAATACAAATAGTAAATACTATTGTAGTGTAGTAGTAGATTTTTTCCGACTAATTCAGTTGTATCAAAAGCAATGACGAAAATATCGATATCGATATCGTCGATATCAGAAGTTCAATTTTACAGATATATCCATGGATATGTTGATGAAATATCGATATCAACAGATAATTCTGTAAATTAATTTTTTTAAAAAAATATATTTAAATTAATAATAAAGTTTATTTTACTTCAAAACTAAGTTATAAATCTTATTATTAGTAGGGAAATTGTAACATGTGTCAATTTAGAATAAGATAATTAAAAATATAGCATGTTTTTAAAAAAATTGCGGATATAGCAATTTCTATCGCTGATATCTTATGGCTGATAGAAGTCTATCGCTAATCACCTCAACTTTTTATAGATTTTTGTCAGTGATAGTAATCTGTCACTAATAGAAGTCTATCAGAATATGATAAAGTCTATTAGTGATAGAAACAAATTTTTTTGGCATATTTGCAAAACATTTTAAAGTTTGCTAAATTTGCAATTAGTTTGAGTCTGATTGTTATTTGTGCAACCAACCCTTATTAGTATTTATATCCATAGTGTAATTAATAGATAAGATTTTTTTATGTTTTACCGTATTTATAAAAGATATTAGAGATATTCATTTATCTTTAATATTTATATCGAACTCTTCGATTTACGGATATATCGACCACATAAAACAAGAATCTTCACCAAATTCAATAGAAAAATGTTGTAAAAAATAGTAAATTTGACGGTTCCCTAGTCATAAATTTCTGTGCAGTAAAGTTCTGTTATGTTATTGTCTTTTATTCTTAATTTCAATTTCAGTTTCACGACATTAAAGAACTTCCATCTACGTGCTTTAAATTAAATTTTAATGGATGAGTTTAATGGCGGCGCGGCGGTGGGTTTTAAATTTTGTGGTCTCCGCCTCCGTAGGTGTCCGGAATGCGACGGCGCAGGGTTTGTCCGGCAGTCGGGGGTGACACTGAGGGCGAATGCGGCTCGTAAAGACCAAACTCAGATCGTTTGTGCTCGTTGCAATGGCCTTGGCAAGCTCAACCAAGTGGACAAATAAATTAATTAATTTAAACTTGCTTTTCCGAAGCCTTTTATGTGATTAATTACTCTTCTTTTTTATTTTTAAAAATACATACTTTATTAATGTCATTGTAATAATAAAGTATTCTAATTTTTTTTTAGTACAATTATAATTTTAGTCTATGAATTTTTAGACCTCATTTCTTTGTGTAATGATTATGTCCTTGGGTTAAGTTTTTATCATAATTTTAGTAAATTAACTGCTACATGAGTGAATATAATGAAGTTATTTGATCCTATTCCTATATCATACCAAATTAAAATTTGTTCAATTATGTAATAAAAGATTTAAAATCAAGGATGTTATTGTTACATTAAAAACAACCAACAAGAACATAGCTCAATGACATGATGTATCGCCTAGTGATCATGAGGTCATAGGGTTCAATCTCAATATTTAATTAATCTCAAGTGAGAGATCGAACTTCTGACTTCTTTGTCATTACTTCATACTTTATGACAATTGAGTTATGTCCGTGTTGAAAAATACAAACTTTTTATATCTTCAATTGGTTGTTTGTATGTGTATCTTATCATTTTAATTAAGATCTAATTTTGAAATTTTGAAATTTTTATATAAAAAAAAATTGTAATATATAAATTTTAACATCATATTCTTAAATCTCAAGAATATCATTGAATAAGACTAAAGTATTATATTTCATTATGAAATTAATAGTTTTGAAAGTTAGGATATTTTTTTTTAGTTTAGTAATTGTGGGATGGTCGAACATAGAATAAATTAGAAAAGAGAAAGAATAAAAATGGATTAAACATCAGTTAAACTCGAACTCAATTAGTGGTACCTTAAGTTTCATCAAACTATTAGCGATATGGGATTTCGAATGAATTTCGAGTCAGGAGTGGACATCATCATCAATGCAGACAAATTCACATCGTGTTTCATCATTAGCTTAGCGATAACTTCCATAATAAGCATGACGCAAGCCTCCGTCTATGTATCGACTATTAAAAAATAAATAAAAAAAAATACGAGAGTGGCCTAGGAAAACTCTGGAGATTCTACCATCAATTTTTGAAATGGTAATTAATGTCCGATATATATATGTCCGGGATGCTTCACAATTTATATTTGAAAGTGTTGTTGGTATTTTTTTTTTTTATATTTATTTATCTATAGTATTATTTAAATAATAATGTTTACTTGCAAATTAATATCACATGATCAATTTCAATGATAATGAAATTCAAATGGCTGACCAAGAGAAGTCAAATCAAGCACCAACATACTATGAAGGCGTTTGTTATGTAAGTTTATATATATATATATATATACTACCTCCAAAAAAAATTGTATAGTTTTCTATAGTTATGTACAAAGAATGTATAGTGCATAGTTTTTTTTCTTCAATAATCTAGGTATTTGAAACCTCTTTATTTGTCCATATTTTTTCCAACCTTGATATAGCAAATGTTGGGAGAAGATAAGCGGAATATATAAAAACTCAAATCTCTCCGGACAAATCCAAATAAGTCACTAAAACAACACAAAACACAAAGTAAAGAGACACGGAAGAAAACAACAACCATATTGGTTTTGGTTCGCCTCAAACTACATGTTATACTATAATAAAGATTACAAATGACTCTCACACTTGCGCAAAAAGTCGACCTTCAAATAGCCCAACAATGACTACTTAACTTCTAAGCACCACAACCTCGGATAGTAACAAAAGAAACAAACCCTCAAATCCGATAAAAAATGGTTGTCCTTACAATTTGCAACTAATTAATCATACACATTATTGTCGCATGTCATACAAAAAGACTCTCAATTCACTTGCTAAAAAAACAACCCTATGAATTAACGGTCTATTTAAAGAAGTTGTGCGACACTACGAACTCTTAACATTAAAGGAGCGCCGAGCGCGCGACGTTGATGAGGACTTGCGACAACATTGACGAACGTCTCAATGCTACGAACTATTGTTTTCACTACGACAACATTAACAACATTGACGACCGTTGAAGAGGACTTGCGACAACATTGTTTCCGTTGTTGCGTCACTCTCCACAGCGTCTCGACGGTGTTCCTCCAAGCCTAATGACTTTAGTCGCATGTTTTGAACTCTACAAACCCAACCAACAAATACATACTAAAAAGAAAGCACGAAGTCATAATAATAGAAGAAATTTGGTATTTGTAGTAAGAGCCATGTAGGGTCATTGAAGAAACAATGAATTTTAAATTGATGTGAGAAGTGAAAGTTAAAATTGTTCAATTTTCACCGGTGTGGCTAACACAAGTCTTTTGTGAAACGCGAGAGGATTCGAACATTTCACTCATTGGTCGAGAGTATATATCTTAACCAGTTAAGTTATGTTCAGATAGTTCAATTTTGATACTTGTTACCACTTGTCAAAGAATGTATAACAACAAATATTAAACTCGAGTAAATAAATTTTTTAACTGATAAGATAATTTAATTTGGAAGGTTCTAGATTTAGATAAATAATGGTCCAAATCCATTTTATAGAAATAGAGAAACATATACCTAAAGGGAAGGGACAGTCCTTTAAATGGAGAAGTTAAATCAAATGAAAGGTAAGGGTATGAGTAATATAGCTTTAATATTAAAGGACCCATCACCATCCTTCCATTGCTCTCAAGCTATTCAGCATCACATGTGAAACCACCAATCTTTCATATTTTTCTCACACACTTTCTCTAACTTTCCATTTTCAGATTCTTTTTTCTTTTTCTAATTTACTTAAAAAAATTATATATATATTCATATGAAAGTTGTTTGATAAATTAAGAGCTCAATTTTAAGTTTTTAAAGTGAAAGTGTACAAGCTAAGCGATAATAGACATGTATTTTCTTTTCTTTAAAGTTTGTTGAGGTCAAAATTCGGACAAAAAATGTCATCTGACCTTCACGTGGCTTAAACTATAAATTTATTGATTGTTGGAACGAAGTGACCTGCATAAGAAGATAGAAAACACTAGTGTGGTGCCTATCACGATGATTCTGATATTTAAGTCAGTATCAAAGTAGTAGCAAGTTTTTAGGGAGTTTGTAGACCATAATCAACTTACATTTTCCTTGTGTGAGGTTATATTTACATGGTTGTCTTACTTTTTCCTTTAGGTTTGACTTAAAAAAGACAAACTGATCATCTGTGGGTGGGTCAACCTTGATAGGGTTTAGTTCAGGACCTCTAATTAAGACCCTAAACTTAAAGATGTTCTGGGGTCGGTCTCGATCTCGACCTTTCGGGTCAATCCTACTCATCTTTGAACTTGGTTCTTTTATGGGTCTTTCCTAGGCTTAGTTATGTCCAAGGCTAATCAATGGAGATAATTTCTCCTCCAGGCTCGACTTGGTAAGGTAGAACCAACTCGTGGTCTGATTTTTATCCATAATCGGGTTGATGGTTCAAATTCATCCTCTCCATTTATTGTATTAAAAAAAAAAGAAAAAAAAAACTTTTAGAACTTGAAAAACAATTTGAACTTCTCTCTAAAGTATTTTTTTCTATTAATGAAACCAACCAAATAGTGAAATGGAAAGTTAAAATCGATAATAAACTCATTTAATTGTTTAACTTTATCTAGTCTTTGCCACCCACAAAAGCAAGAATTAATTCTTTTAGAATATTACTTCACATATTTAGCCAAGGAATTCAAACTTTTATAACTTTTTTTTTAATATAAAGTAATGATAAGTTTGTCTAATTAAGGTCAATTTGATACACTAACACGACTAAGATTTCAAAGACCAATTTAAACAATTTTTCAAATATTAAGGTTACAATAATACAATCTCAATTAAAAAAAATAATTAATAATAATTTATCACATCGTTTTTAATTTTCTTTTTTTTTTTAAAAAAAAAAATTTGAAACACGTTCACCCTACAAATTAAATGAAATAAAATAAATATATTGAAATGATTTTCATATGAACTCAATGGATGGACCCAACAACGACTCAATATATAACTAAGACTAAAAAAAAGACCCGTGCTTTGAACATGGAGATGACATTAAATGCATCTTATCCCTTCACATTCAATACACAAAATTTATTTTTCTTTATATATTTCTCTAATTTTATTTTTATTTTTTTTAGAAGTAATTCTAGTTTAGTTTGATATCTCTAAGTAAGAAAAATAAATTTTTTAATATTCCATGGAATAAAATTGTCATTTTGTGTTGTTCTTTCTAAAAGGAGAAATAATTCTCTTTTGAAATTTTATTTTCCTCCAATAACAAGCGATTCTATTATTTTTTACAAGTGAAAAGAATAATTGTATATTAATATCAAACATTTCATCATCAATTTGAAAAATATATAATTGTTAGATATAATGTAAAATTCTAAAATTTTAGTCATAAATCATTCACACTTACACTTGTTTCATTTTAGTATTGATACTTTTAAATACTTTGTTTAGTTTTCATAGTAAATATAATTTGATTGGTTATATTTCAAAATTGATTTAGTTATTCATACTAAATATAATTTACATAAAAAAAAATCAATGAATGTTATTACAGGTCACCTCGACATGAGGTCAACGGCTTGACGTCACGGTCCACCTCACTACGAGGTTGAGACCCTGACGTCACCGACAGACATCTCAAAGGACCTAAGGTCGATTCCTAGATCCAATCGGAATATGAACCTTCGAGTGATCCGGAGATCTACTGTCACCTCCCCACATAATCGGGGGGAAGGATGTCTGATGGGATATCCTGCCTTACTTGACAAGACAACGTTACGACAGTGCCTCCCTCCGAATCCGCCAAGGATCGGAGGATCATAAAAAATGGTACGGACCGACACTGACCTCCACATCCCCTTCGCCTATATATACCTCCATGAGGATCTCATAAAGGTACGTGCAATATACTAAGCATATGCTACACTCCTACTTACGCTTAAAACTTTCTTTAACTTAAGCATCAGAGTATAGTGAGTCAAACTCCACATTGGTGTAAATTCTCTCTATCTCTTTGTCTCTCTGTGCAGGTTGGTTTCAGATCACGCGATAGACTTAGCTCGTCCGAAGTCTGTCAACAGAGAGTCCAGATTTTTGGACCAACAAATGTATAAACATATAATTTATTTTTTTCCTTTTTATTGGGAGGCTGCTTGTTTGTTACATCAAACAAGGTGCAGACACATTTATACAAAACATAGATTATAGGAAAACCGTGTATTGATGAAAACTTCAAAAACCATAATTAATTATGCGTAAAAAAATCATAATTAAAAATATTTCAAAATCCTTCCAATTATTAATTTAATGTCTTTGCTTATCTGGCATTATTCTTAATTTAAATATCCACGTGTCAACATCAGCATCTTTTGACTATGTTCATTGTTCCGCCTTTTACTCGCTTCTTCTCCAAGGTTATTTTCACCACACATATTTTTTATTTTATTTTATTTTTATCATTTGATTTATAAATTATAAATTCAATTAATATTGCTTCAATTTCCTAAAATAATAGCGGTGGAAAAAAAAACATGATGGGTAGGTCTGTTACACTATAATTATTTTTTTTATTATTCAATTAAGTGAAACACCTAGGTGTCCTCTCTCAATAATTTCCTCAAATAGGGTAGGCAATTTTTATATTCAATTTTCATATATAAACGATTTATAGCCCTCCTTATATAATTTTTTGGTCGTTGTAATACTTTTATAAAGATCAAATAATTAAATTTTATGTCTAAAATACCATACCAAAATTCCTATTTCAACCCTAGGAAAAAATAAAAGGTTAAATTTATAAAAAATACATCTAAATTCTTACACTTAGTTTATCGAATACTCGTATTCTTTTAAAAAATTACAATATTACCTTTGATATTTCATTAACATTTCAATTGAAGTAGAAATTCATTAGAAGGTTGGACAAAAACTCGATGTGTCGTGGTTATGCTACGTAAGGAGTAATATTAAATTTTGAAATTATATGTTGTTGATACAAGATTTTGGACCGTCTAGCTCCTTCGTTGCTTCCGCCGCCAACGGCTGCCGGACGGACGGTGGTGTACCTGCAAGAAGAGAGAGCATCATCTTGCACCGGTGGGTTTGGCCCACGGACCTCCGATGCCTAAGTCAGAGAGGTTTGAGCGTAGGTGGGAGTAGTTAGAGGGTGTTCAAATAGAGTTACCTCCACTTTCCTTGTTAAACATGAGAAGTATTTATAGTGGAGGAGAAATCCTCGCAGCTGTCCGGTTCGTTGGCCTTCGGATGAACGTCTGGACCGGAGCTGGCGACGTGGGTCAACCGGGGTTTGGCCCACGCGCCTGGTGATGATTGCAGTGCCCGTAGTCCCCCGATTCTCGAGAGGGTTGGGGGCGCCTGCAACGCTGCTTCTTCTATTAGTTGGGGCAGGCCGTCACGTCAGTCACTCGTGCTAACCGAGGAATGACGTCGGCTATCTTTGGTCAGTTGTGGTAAGCGTTGCCTACCGAAGATCCGAAGTCGGCCTTTGGTGGATGAATCTTCTGGATTCGGAGGCGGTGACCCCCACTCCTCGGGATGTGGTTATGACGTTAGTAGGTGACGTGAGACTTAAGTTGTCAGTAACATATGTATTTTTCAAATAAATTACGAAAATCTAGGGATATATATATAATTTATATAATTTTGCATAATTAAAAAATAAAATCTAGCCCAATATACATGGGACAGTACAAAATTCGCTTGTCTTGTCTTGCTTAAACATCGTGCTTCTGCACCGAATAACAAACACCCTCTCGAGATCTCACTGTTAATTTCTTTTTCCCTTTTTTTTTTTTTTGGAATTTATTTGTTTTATTTAATAATTGAGATTTATATTGTTGGATCTTTGCAGGGGAGAAGTTTCTCAAAGGAATTGCAAAGATTTCATAACACTCTGTTCTCATAAACCAAAACAGAGCAAACGAACTTGCTCAGATTTTTTCACTCTGTTTCCCAATTCCAATTTTCCGGGAAAGAAAAAGAAAAAACAATGACGGATTATTGTATAAATTTCAATTCCTCAAACAACCCATTTCTCAAATCTTGTTTCCTTTTCTTCTTCTGTACTCTGATTTTGAGTTTTCAAAATCCAAAATTCTGTTCTTCATTTAACCCAGCTCTCATTTTGCCTCTCAAAACCCAAGTGATTCCGCCGGAATCCGTCCGGCGATCCCCCGACAAGCTCCCTTTCCGGCACAACATCAGCCTCACCGTCTCTCTGACCGTCGGAACGCCGCCACAGAATGTCACAATGGTCCTCGACACCGGCAGTGAACTCTCATGGCTCCACTGCAACAGATCACAAAATTCCTCGTCTTTTTCCTCCACTTTCAACCCGGCCGGGTCCTCCTCGTACACTCCGATCCCCTGTTCTTCGTCCACTTGCACCGACCAAACTCGAGATTTTCCGATTCCGGCGTCTTGTGATTCCAATCAGCTCTGTCACGCCACTCTGTCTTACGCCGACGCCTCTTCTTCAGAAGGAAATCTCGCCACCGATACGTTTTTCATCGGAAATTCCGAAATTTCGAATGTGGTTTTCGGTTGTATGGATTCAATTTCCAGTACCAACAATGAAGAAGACTCGAAAAACACCGGATTAATGGGTATGAATCGTGGATCTTTATCTTTCGCTTCTCAAATGGGTTTCCCCAAATTTTCCTATTGCATATCGGAATATGATTTTTCCGGTTTGTTATTACTCGGAGATGCGAATTTCTCCTGGTTGGCTCCGTTGAATTACACTCCATTAATCGAAATCTCAACCCCATTACCATATTTCGATCGAGTAGCTTACACAGTTCAATTAGAAGGAATCAAAGTTTCGAACAAATTACTTCCGATACCGGAATCAATTTTCGAACCGGACCACACCGGCGCCGGTCAGACAATGGTGGATTCCGGCACTCAGTTCACCTTCCTTCTCGGACCGGCTTACACCGCGCTTCGAGACGAATTCCTGAACCAAACCGCCGGTTCACTCCGAGTTTTCGAGGATCCGAATTTCGTTTTCCAAGGCGCGATGGATCTTTGCTACCGGGTTCCAGTAAACCAAACCCGACTCCCGCCGCTGCCGGCGGTGACGCTGATGTTTCGCGGCGCGGAAATGACGGTTTCCGGTGACCGGATTCTGTACAGGGTGCCCGGAGAAATAAGAGGGAACGATTCGATTCATTGCTTTACATTCGGAAATTCGGATTTTCTCGGCGTGGAAGCGTTTGTGATCGGGCATCTTCATCAGCAAAACGTGTGGATGGAATTCGATCTGAAGAAATCTCGGATCGGGTTGGCGGAGATCCGGTGCGATTTAGCGGGTCAGAAATTGGGTATGGGCCTGTAAATCGACCCGGGCCCATTTGATGGAAGTGTTTTAACTATCGGGGTAACTTAGCACGTGATATTGATTAAAATCTTACGGGGTTTGGTGTGTAGTGCGTAGGTCCATGCTATTATGGTGGTCCTTCAGCTTTTAATACCGTCCGTATGTGGGGTCCTCTTCCATCTGTGATATTATCAAAAAAGCGAGTTTGATCCGACGGGTGTAATGAGTTTGAGTGAGCTACCATGTCGCCACGTGTAAGCAGAGTTTTTTTTTTTTTTTTTTTTTTTTTTGTCCTCCCTACCTGTAAATTTTAAATATTCATGAGCTTTTAATGTAATAAAGTATATATTTATATATATATGCAAAGTAAAATATTAACTATTTGTGATATTTAACATATATTACATAAGTTCAAATTCTCAGATATGTTGTATTTTAGAAAAAAAAAGAAAATACATTATTTATGATATATATTTTTTTGTTTTTATATTACAAGTTTATATCATGGACTTTAAGGTTATAGGTTATGTCTATTTTGTTCCAATTTTTTTTTTTTTTTAGTGTCGAACGAATTTCTAAAATTTTAATTTGTGCCGAAAATTTTAAAAATTAATTAATTTATTAGAAATAAATTCAAATTATATGTCTAATCCAACTCTAAAATTTTAATTTCGTGTAGTAAAGATGTGTTTGATTTGCATTTTTTTTAAATCATTCTAGGAAAAATTGAGGTGTTTGCAACCACCCAAAATAATTTATTTGGGAATGAATTTTGGAAATAAATTATTTTGGATGAAAATATTAACTTTTAGAAAAAATAGTTTTTTTTTTGTGTGTTTAATTGAGAAATTTATCTAATTTTCATAATGTATCAAAATTACCAAAATACTCTCACACTACTCTTTTAAATTTTCTCCACCTATGATTGTTGTCGGCCACTTCTTCCGTCGCTGGCTATCTCCAGCTACTGTCAGCGACTTCTGACGACACCTCCGACCACAACCACCCCGACTACCTCCGACAACTAACAATGACCACCACTACTCTTATCCCATCACCGATCATCAACAATAGTAAACGTCGGTCATAGTTTTTAAAATTTAAATTTAAACTTATTAATTCATATTGTTTATTAATAATTTTCTTTTATAATTTAAATTTAAACTTATTAATTCATATTGTTTATTAATAATTGTCTTTTATAACAGTTTGACATTAGGAGAAAACATTTTCAGAGCATACAAACAAACTTGTATATAAAAACACTTTTAGAAAAGGTAACCAAACATAGAGTATTTTAATTATAAACATTTCTAGAAAAAATGTTTAAAAAAATTGCATTTTTTAAAAAACATTTTTTTTTAGTACTCATTCTAAACACATCCTAAATTTGTGATTTTTTTTTTTTTTTTTTTTTTTTTTTTTTTTTTTTGTAGAAAATAGATTATTCACCGACTACATTTGTAATTTTGAAAGTTTATAGACTAAAAATGAGACTAAATTTGTAATTTATTTATTTTTTCGAGGAAATATTAGAACATTTAATGCAGATATTGTAAAGTCAATAAAGTAAGCTAAAAAATGTGGAGGTTAGAGAGGAGATTTTGACGAGGTTGCATATATACACATCTACTCCACGAGGCTATGTTGAAAAATTAAGCAATTTAATGAAGTAATAGAAAATATGAACACGAATTTATGATGCATATAACCCTAATTTATTTCATGTTTGAATATTTCATGTTTGAATATTTTTTCTAATTTTAAATTGAATCCATCAAATTTGAATATTATGTTGATTAGGGATGACATTGAGGTTGAGAAATGGCTTCATATCTCTCATCTAAATTTAAAGAAATTCATTTATTTTTATTTTTTTTCTTAATCGTATATTAGTAAATGAAGTATAACATCCGACCTCAAGAGAAGTAGTACATGTCCATTATTGTTGAGCTATGCTCACTTTGACGAATATAGGACATTTATTTATAGTTAGATGCTAAATAATATATAAGACACGCAGTTGAATAAATAATTTCGGCCAATCACAAATTAATACCTCATTAATTTAAATTAACGAATGAAAATATCTAACCATAAATTTGTGACCAATTACAAATAGACACGTGTCCTCAAATTAAATTAAAAGACATGAGAAATTGACAAATCAAATAACATCATCGGTCTAGTATTGATTCATCTGACTACTTTAAGTTGTCACGTGGCGGTTGGACTTGAAGCTAATTTAACTTGACATCAGTCAAAATGGATTGGACCAAATGTAAAAAAAATGGATTGGACCAAATGTAAAAAATTCAAGACTATTGAAAATAATCAACAAGACTATTACGTTAATGAGAGAGAGCACGTGTTTGTGACTTTCGACATTCAGCCAAAATCGAGAGAAGTTCGAAGCTAATTTAACCTGAGATCACTAAAATAGAGGAGGTCACCATTCATTTTGGACTTTCGACATTTAGCCAAAATCGAGAGACGTTCGAAGCTCCAGCACTCAAAGTACATAAAAATCAAAAGAAAATCAACAAGACTACAAGAGTTTATAAAGATTAACAAGTCAATCAACCGATCCAAAAATCAGCAAGCCAACATGCCGATCCAAGAAGATCGACAAGTTAATAAGTTGATCCAGCAAAATCAGCAAGCCTAAAACAAACGTCTACATACAAGAGAAAACGTCAAAAAATAAATATTATAGACGGTAACCATTATACAAAAATCAATCATCCAAAAATCTTGTATGAACTACACTTTAAGTTACTTTCTAGAAAAATTGAATGTTGAAACGACTCTAGAAGAGATGAGTTTTTTTTCGCAACGATATTTTAATTAATGCGAGGATTGAACCTATGATCTCTTAGTCAAAGACATAATCTTATGTCAATTGAGCTATGCCCGGTTTGACTAGATCTTATGTCAATTGAGCTATGCCCGATTTGACTAGAAGAGATGATTTTGAAATTAGTTTTCAAGAAAGATGTTTGAATAATTATTTAGACGTTTCTCATAACATGTTTTTTTTACAACATGTGGGGTAGAGGATCGAACCTAGTACCTCTTGATCATTAGTCCGTACATTATGTTAGGGCAGTTGAGTTATGTACTTGTTGATATTTCTCGTGACATGTTAATATTCATTGTTTTTTTTTAAATGTATTACAAAATCACCATGTCACAAATTTAATATGGTCAAGTTATGAGTGCTATCATATCAATTTAGTTATTTGTGTGATATTTTAAGTTACAAAATATCCATTTAAAAATAAAACTTCCATTAGAATTTAAAAAAAACCACCAGAAGTTTTCAGCCTTGCAGGTCAAAGGTGGGTAAAACATTCTATTCCTTTTTAGCCTTTGATTAGAAAGTGCCACCCAATTGGAGGTTCAAGCCTGATTTATTAGCTTATATGACAAAACTTCCCTAAACCATTATATTTTACTCTTAACAAATGAAAATTTCAATATTTATATATTAATAATAATAATAATAACAATATGATCTACCTCATACTCTCTACTATTAATTTTGCCCAACTTTTATGTATAGTTGGATATATAATATCAATTACTATCTTAAAAGTTGATGATTCGATTCTCATCGTACAATTGTTGAACTCAATATTATTAGCAACCTTCAATTTGAATCTTATCGACCATTATATTACAAGCTCAAATTTACAAATACCTCTAAACTGATGAAGTAAAGATAAAAATAACAGTTGCGTGATTAAAGACTCGTTTGATAACCATTTCATTTTTAATTTTCATCTTTCTTATCAAAACATGTGACTTCTTAGCCAAATTTCAAAAATAATAATAATAATAATAATAAAAATAAATAAATTTAAAAAAATTAAAAAAAAAAAAAATTACAACATGTTGGAAGAAAGATTCCAACTTGAAACCTATTGCTCATACATTAGGTAGATAATAAAATAAAATAAAAATCATAAACCAAAATAATTTTTATAAGCTTAATTTTCAAAACTAAATAGTTATAAAAAGTGACGTAAAATATATATTTTTTCCCCATGTAGAAATCAACTCCATACACTCTTGGACCGAGAGGATATAGTCCCTTACATTCTTCGACTGCAAGATTATAAGTTTGAATCTCTCACTCAGTAGTAAAAAAAAAAAAATACCTTAAAAGAAAATGTAAAATGGGATTTGGTTAAACAAAACCTTCAATTTCACTCTAAAATAAAGCTTGAGCAGCAACTAAAATTTGAGGTTGAGAGAGTCGTTATAAAATGTATAAGAAATCAAATGTGCTGTTAAATTCACCTAATTAACCAAACCCACCCATTTATTTTCCCCTACAAAAACAACTCATTTTCTGTCATTCTCTTCATCCAAACAGAACTAAAAAGCTCCAAAAAACACAAAGGTCAGAGGAAAACAATGGCTTTCTTCTCTCTGAAAGCCATTTTTTTCTTCGCTTTGTCTGTTCTTTTCTGTTTGTTTCCAAACATGGCCAATGCAGGCATCACCAGACACTACAAGTTTCATGTGAGCTCCATTCTTTCATTCAAACTCGATTCGGTTTTTCTGAAAGCCAAACCAAACCGATCGACCCATTTACACCGCTAACTTTCACCCATGTGTTTCTTTTGTCAAATGTGCTCTGCAGATACAATTGCAAAATGTAACGAGGCTCTGCCAAACAAAGACCATTCTGACTGTCAACGGGCGGTTTCCGGGGCCTAGGATCATTGCTAGGGAAGGTGACCGCCTCTTAATCGAAGTTGTCAATCACGTCCAAAACAATATATCCCTACATTGGTATGTAACAATTCATATAGCTCAATTGAGTTGGGACATGTTTCAAAAGTTTAAGCTAACATATTACGATACCTGCAATAGGCACGGAATACGGCAGCTTCGGAGCGGGTGGGCGGACGGGCCGGCGTACGTGACGCAATGCCCAATCCAAACAGGGCAGAGATATGTGTATAACTTCACAGTGAATGGGCAGAGAGGGACATTGTTCTGGCATGCTCATATCTCATGGCTAAGATCAACTCTCTATGGCCCAATCATCATTCTCCCTAAAACCCATCAGCCTTACCCTTTTCCTCAACCTTTTAAAGAAGTTCCCATCATTTTTGGTATTCAATTTTTGGATTTTTTTTTCTTTTTAATTACACGTTTGGTCTCGAAGAAAGTTAGAATTTAGTCTATGTGGTTTTAAAAGTTAGAATTTCATTCTTATAGTTTGATAAAATCTCATAAATAATCTCGTTTTTTGGTAGGGGAATGGTGGAAGGCTGATACAGAGGCTGTGATCAACGAAGCCATGCAAACTGGTGGTGCTCCAAATATTTCAGATGCTTTTACCTTTAATGGCCTCCCTGGTCCTTCCTATAATTGCTCTGCTCAAGGTACTCTAAATTCATGCTTAATTCCCATTTCTATTACTTTACTAATTTGAGAAATTATATACTCAAACACTCGGTAAATTAGGTCAAACTATAGCTCATTTTGTTAAGTCATATAGTATATCGACAAAAAAGATCACAAATTTGAATCCTCTACTCCGTCTTCATAGTTCATATGTTATTGAACTAGATAAAAAAGAAACTAATAAATTATAGGCTTGGTTGTGAAAATATCAAACACAAACTTGAGCATCTTTTTGTTTTTTAAGTAAATGAATGATTTTGACATGCAAGTTTGAAATGTTGATGCAGATACCTTCAAGCTCAAGGTAAAACCAGGCAAATCCTATCTTCTCCGATTGATCAACGCCGCACTCAACGACGAGCTCTTCTTCAGCATTGCCAACCACACGCTCACCGTCGTCGAAGCCGACGCCGTCTACGTCAAGCCCTTCAAAACCGATGTCGTTCTGATCACTCCAGGACAAACCATGAACGTACTACTCCACACCAAATCCAACCATCCCAATGCCACATTCCTCATCGCCGCTCGACCCTACGCCACCGCACCAGCCGCCTTCGACAACACCACCGTCACCGGCCTGCTCGAATATGAACCAACCACAAAATCTCCGCTAAAGAAGAACAACAACCTCCCTCTTCTCAAACCAACCCTTCCCCGGTTCAATGACACGAGTTTTTCGATCAAATTTAATGGGATGATTCGGAGCTTGGCGAATTCAAGATTTCCAGCAAAATTGCCAACAAGAGTAGATCGAAGATACTTTTTCACGGTGGGTTTGGGGTTGCTGCCATGCCGGAGGAATAATGGATCTTGTCAAGGGCCGAATAATAGTAGATTATCGGCGACGATCAATAATGTGACGTTCGTGCAACCAAAAACGGCTCTTCTTCAAGCTCATTTCTTTAACAAATCTAATGGCGTTTACACCACCGATTTTCCGGTCAATCCGCCGATCAAATTTAACTACACAGGTACACAAATGCAGGGCAATTGTCTCTGTTTCTCGTAATTTTATAAAAACATGTACGACAGATGGCTTAGAAATTCAAATCTTCCACCTCATATATTGTAAAAAAATAATAAAAAAATGCTACAGTTTTTAGTCCACTTTAAAATTGAGGGATTCATTAGAGAGAGTTTTGAATAAAAACTTTTCAAACATTTTCAATATCCATGAGACAAACTTGCATTTCTATACTAAAAAACAAAAAGACAAACTTGTAATATCTTGCTGGGCTCTGCAGGCACGCCGCCGAAGAACTTGATGGTGAGCAGCGGGACAAAGGTGGCGGTGCTGCCGTACAACGCCGCCGTGGAAGTGGTAATGCAGGACACAAGCATAGTGACGGCGGAGAGCCACCCGCTCCACCTCCACGGATTCAATTTCTTCGTGGTGGGTCAAGGCATCGGAAATTTCGACCCGAACAAGGACCCGGCAAAATTCAACCTCGCCGACCCGGCGGAGAGGAACACCGTCGGCGTCCCATCCGGTGGCTGGGTGGCGGTCCGGTTCGTCGCGGACAATCCGGGGGCTTGGTTTATGCACTGCCACTTGGAAGTTCACACGAGTTGGGGGTTGAAAATGGCTTGGATTGTACAGGACGGAAAACTCCCCAATCAGAAGCTTCCGCCGCCGCCTTCCGATCTGCCGAAATGCTAAATTCAAAATTTTCTTTCTTTTTCAGAGACAGATTTCTGAATTAGTTTTGATGGTTAGCTTTGAAGATGATCCTTTTCAATTGAATTGAGTGTGAGAATTAAGAGTTGGAACTTATAGTTTATTTGATTCATCCACTAAAATGAGTAATCAGAATTTTGTCCCATTTTTATGTCTTCTTGACAAAACACATTGAATCTCCTTGATAATGGTTGTTTTTGTCTTATGTTTTTTCATTAGAATGAGATGAATTTATACCACCTTAATCTCCCAAAACATATAGGAAAATTAACTAAATGCTAACTAAACACTAACTAGTTTCCTAATCCGGTAATTCCCTAATACTCCTTTTCAAAATTTCTCATACAACTTGACATGAGCCACTAATGTCAATTTGACTACAAATTATTCAATATGTACAGACAAACCTACAAACACTAGGGGCGTGCATAACAAATTTTTTAAAAAGTGTTCAATATATTTTTAAAGGTTGTGTCATGTTAACATTTAGAGAAACAAAAAATTTGATGGATGGACAAGGCACCAATTCTAAAGCTCAGGCTATAAGGGTTGAATTTAAAATTTTAGAGATCAAAATGCTACCAAACCCAAATTTAATGAACCAGTAGTTTTTTCAATAAAATTTTAAGGCTGTAATGAACAATCTCACACTGAAACATTAATGATGGTCTACAAAAAAAAAGTGCAAGCAAGAGAGCTAGTGATACATTTAATGATCTTCGCACACTCTCGCTGGTAAACGTTCATTCGGTCTAGCTAAAAAAGTTAAATAAAACGCTTTTTGAGAGGCAACCCCAAAACCCCAATTATGAGTATGACCCAACTTATAGTATAATCTTTAAACCATATAGAGACTGAAATACCCCTATGAGATTTAATAGGTTGAAAATCAAATCACTACAAACAAAAAAAGGTTGATTTTATGGGAGAGAAAATAGTTGTAACAACTAGTAAACGGTTGAAAATATTTGAAATAATTTGAATTAAATTAATCTGCCACCCATTGTATTGTCCAGTATACACTAACTCCACGAATTAAAAACAAACACCTAGAAAAAGATAAACAGTCACACCCAAACAAGTAGTATATATTGAAAAATACACCTAGGTTCAAAACACAAGGATTGAATATATATATATATATATATATATATATATATATATATATATATAGACAAACATATTTCAATTCCAATCAAGCTTAATTTAAAGTGCATAAACTAAATTTAAACGAAAAAAAAGATTAATTTTAAGATGGATGGAAAGTACAAAACTAATAAAAGTGGTAAGAAAAAAACTCATTCACACAGATTAAAAAAATGACCTAGGACAAGTAGTATGCGCTGTCAAATACACCTTTAATTAGAATAATGACCTAAGGAACACCCTTGATTAGAAGAATGACATGAGAAAGTAGTATATATTAAGACATACACCTAATAATAATTAATATATATATTGTAAAATACATTTATCAAAAAGTGTAGATAATGTACTGAGAAATTATGAAATAGGAAAATACACTCTTAATTAGTATATATAAGAAAATACATTTGTCAAAAAAATGTAGATAGTGTACCCAGACAAAGTATATATAAGAAAATAACAGGGGAAAAAATCAATATTCATAGGTTTAAAAACAAGAAAAACGGGTAGACAGAACTAATTGAACACCTGATACACCTGGTTCACAAGAAAAACAGGTATATACAATTAATTAAACACCAAATCCTAAAGAAAACGGGAAGATAGAACTAATTACATATCTGATACTCAAATTCGACCCAAGATTCTGTTTTTCTCGATGGTTTAACTTCACTAAAACAAGTCATTTAGGTCTTCAAACTCGTCTTCAAGCTTTGATATCCTTCCAGTCAAAAAATCAAACAAATTCTGAACCACATTCTTAAATTAGACAAACAGATTCTTCATCCTCATCTTCATACTTTAGACGAGCTTTGATATCCTTCTGATTCTTCATCCTCGTCTTCTTGATTCTGAACGACATTCTTAACTTCGTCGTTGTCTGTTGTTGATTCGATTTGTTGGCTTTTTTGTTGCCCGCTCATCATGTGCATCAATAGTTCCTCGGATTGTCGATGACTTCTTGGAAAAAAAATATAGGAGGAGTGGCGTGTGGTCGACTGCGAGGGTGAAATGAGATTTCAGTGAGAAGGAGGTGACAATTGACCGAATGAAATGGAGAAGATGATTTTTTTTTTCTTTTTAAATTTCACTTTTAAAGAGTCTGAAATCACTCATATTTGTAGGGATTTGTAGGGAAGATAATTTTATTTTTGAGAAAAATACTCATTTTTTTTTGTAAATAATGTTATCTACAAATTAAAAATAAATATAAATGAAAAAATTAAATTTTGATTAAGTAGTCTGACGGTAAATAACGTTATCTATCAGGGGCATAACTGGTATATAAAGTGTTCTCTCTCCCATCCTAAAATCTAGTTAGTTATTAGATGTAAATAGAAAACTTAGTTAGCTCTATTTCATTTCGATTTTTTTAATGTAGTAACAATTTCCTAAATGAAAAATTGGAAAAATCAATTAAAGCCCGATTATTGGCCAGTCCATTGAAATTATCAATAGAGAAATGGTGATAAATGACTCGAATTAAGGCCGCGTTTGCTTCTCTCCCAATAATTCTGACTGTAGGACCACATCGATTACGTTTGATGGCGTTTATCAAAATCTGCAAACGTAATCAAAATGTGGGTCCCACCTCAAAATATAATCTCATTACTCTATTTCTCTACCACGTTCGGGTGCTCAATGGAATTACTCTTGATTATAACGTGGGTCTCACCTTTTTTTTCCCTTCATATTTGCCGCTTTTTTCTCCCTCTTTAAATATCAAAGAAAGTCAGGATTATCTCCTTCACCTTCTTCTCTCCTCTTCGGCTAATCTCGTCGCCGCCTACTGTACCCCATCTCCTTCACCTTCTTCTCTCCTCTTCGGCTAATCTCGTCGCCGCCTACTGCACCCCAGTCAATCTCGCACTGCCGTCACCCATACATTAGAAATGAATTTTTTTTTCTTTCGAAAAAAATGAATTTTCTTATTCATTCTCTTTTAAGCAATGAGTTTTCTTTTTCTTTCTCTTTCAAGAGTTTCAAGAGGTGGGTTTTCTTTTTCTTTCAACAAATCATTTCACGTCTCCTCGTCAATCTCATTTCTCTTCTTTCTCCCCAAGTTTCAAGTTTTTGAATCCAAAACTTGTGGAGGGAAAAGAGAAACTCATTTTAATAAAAAGATAACAAATTGTTGGTATTTGATGAAAGATAAGCAAATTGTAGAGAAAAAAAATACTCATTATTTTACTGTTGAAACCCTAAAAAATTGGGAGTTATTTTTCTTTCTTTGAGGGAAAATGGGTTTACGAGTAATGTCGGACAACGAATTAGCATACGATTGAAGCGAAAGGGTATGCCAATTATACCCTCCATCTCATTTCAAGCGTTTTTTGGTTTCGTTAATTATTATTATTATTATTAAAATGATTACAAAGGAGGGGGTTTGCAAAGTTTAGTCTTATTATTAATTTTTTTTTTTGGATGACATTGCAAAGTTTTGTTTCTATTATTTCTTATAATTCAATTCGAACCACGTCATCAACTCATACATATCCGTTGGCCAAACTCATTTTGACTTCTTATAATTCATTTTTCATGGACACATATATTTTTAATTCAAACATAACGTTAAAATTAATAGGAACAAAAAAATATATATTTACAAGATTTTTATTTTGTGTTCCACATTAAATTTCTTTTAACAAATGATAATAATTACAGTTGTTGTTAGAATTGGCAATAAAATAGAAGACAATGAGCGGCAGCACCGGCACAATCTCAACCACCGCCGCAGCCACCGCCACCGCATTCTCCACCATCAACTACCGCAGCTGCAGCAACCGCAAACCCAACCGTCGCCGCGAAAGCGACACCACCATGATCAGTGAGGACAGCCAAATTACCGCTTCCAGCAGCGGAACCACCGGGTGCCGGTCTGAATTTCCGGCGAGCTTTGTTCCCATCTGTTTGATTTGTCTTCTGTTTGATCTTTCCACCTCCAAAGCAAAAGCAACTCATAGCTCTGACTCAAATTTGACAAATCCCGAAACGACCGTTAATGTTTGCAGATTCAGAAATGAGAGATCTCATTATCTATATATATATATATATATATATATATGAAATATTAAATGGTGAAAAGAAAAGTTAGGCTACACCATTCAATAGTGGTTCAGATTAGACGAGTGATAATTAATGGCTACTTTTTGACGTTGAATTTCAACTTTCCGTTATTTGACCTTTTTTTCGTTGAATTTTCTTTGATTTCAAGAAATCTGACCGGGCGGTCAATGCTTAGAATTATATGTTTTTTTTTTTTTTTTTATAAAATAGATGTAATTTTTATATATACGCATACCCATCATATATATACTTCATATCATATATATACTTCACATATGAGTATATATATTTATGTACTTCATATATACTAACAGATATTACCTATTTTTTTTTATATATTTTTTTATATATGCACACCTTATATATTTCATATATGAAAACATATATTGGGGAGAAATTTTTTTTTAGGTCTAGATAGATACGAGGAGGAATAAGACATTTTAAATGAGGAGAGAGAGTCGTGATTAATGCGAGTTTAATGATTTCAATTTTTTTTCTTTAAACGAACTTGTTTTACTTTTTATTTTATTTTATTAAAATGTTAGAGAAAATTCATTATAAAATGTTAGAGAGGTTGATGAGTTTGAAAGTAATTGCAGCCTAGCTTTTATGAAAAATCTGAAAGTAGTTGGACATTTTTTATAAAAATAGGAAGTGTGGACATTAATATAATATCATGGACATCTGACTATTTGTGTAGTTATCCTTTTATTTAATTATTTGATTTGAAGTTAAAAAAATATATATATTTGATTTGGATAATTAAGGTAGATTTGATAACACATTCAAATTTTTTTTTTTTTTTTTTTTTTTTTAACAAAAATCATATATGTTTGATAATTATTTATTTATTTTTTGTTTTTTTTCTTCTTATGTGAGTTACATTATACACTCTTTTCTACTAATTTTATCCCACCTTTTATGTATAGTTGGATATATAATATCAATTATCATCTTAAAGGTTGATGATTCGATTCTCATCTTATAATGTTGAACTCAAAATTATAATAATAATAATAATAATGATTGAAAGCCTTAAATTTCAATCTTATCAACTATTATATTACAAGCTCAAAATCATAAATACCTCTAAATTGAAAGCTACAAATAACGGTTGAGTAATTAAAATAAGGGTTGAGTAATTTATTTATTTTTTTTTTTTTTTTAAACTAACGGTTGAGTAATTAAGGACTCGTTTGATAACCATTTGATATTTTGTTTATGAAAATTGTATTTGTTTCTCAAATTTATTTACAATGGTTTTAATCTTTCTCATCGAAAGATTTGACTTCTTAATCAAATTCTAAAAAATAAAAATAAAAAATAAAAAACTTGAGTTTTGAAAACACTCTAAAAAAGTAATTAACAAAATAAGAAAATCATTGATGAAAGTAATTTTTTAGAAACTTAATTTTCAAAAACAAAAAATTAAAATAAAAAACAAAATGGTTATATATATTTTTTTTCCATATAGAAATCAGCCACATAAACTGTTTTGATGGAGAGGTTATAAGTTCGAATCTCAAATCTTTTGTATTTAAAAGAAAAAATAAACAAGAAAATGTAAAATGGAATTTGGTTAAATAAAACCTTCAATTTCACTCTAAATAAAGCAACAACAATTTGAGGTTGAGAGAGTCGTAAAAATATATAACAAATCAAATGTGCTGTTAAATTCACCTAATTAACCAAACTCACCCATTTATTTCCCCTATAAAAACAACTCATTTTCTGTCATTCTCTTCATCCAAACAGAACTAAAAAGCTCCAAAACACAAAGGTCAGAGGAAAAAGATGGCTTTCATCTCTCTGAAAGCCATTTTTTTCTTCGCTTTGTCTGTTCTTTTCTGTTTGTTTCCAAACATGGCCAATGCAGGCATCACCAGGCACTACAAGTTTCATGTGAGCTCCATTCTTTCATTCAAACCCGATTCGGTTTTCCTGAAAGTCAAACCAAACCGACCCATTTACACCCCTAACTTTCACTCACTCATATGTGTTTCTTTTTTCGAATGTGCTCTGCAGATACAATTGCAAAATGTAACGAGGCTCTGCCAAACAAAGACCATTCTGACTGTCAACGGGAGGTTTCCGGGGCCTCGGATCATTGCTAGGGAAGGTGACCGCCTCTTAATCGAAGTCGTCAATCACGTCCAAAACAATATATCCCTACATTGGTATGTAACAATTCATATAGTTCAATTGAGTTGGGACATGTTTCAAAAGTTTAAGCTAACAGATTACGATACCTGCAATAGGCACGGAATACGGCAACTTCGGAGCGGGTGGGCGGACGGGCCGGCGTACGTGACGCAATGCCCAATCCAAACAGGGCAGAGATATGTGTATAACTTCACAGTGAATGGGCAGAGAGGGACATTGTTCTGGCATGCTCATATCTCATGGCTAAGATCAACTCTCTATGGCCCAATCATCATTCTCCCTAAATCCCATGAGCCTTACCCTTTTCCTCAACCTTTTAAAGAAGTTTCCATCCTTTTTGGTATTCAAATTTTTTATTTTTTATTTTTCTTTTTAATTACACGTTTTGGTATCGAAAAAAATTATAATTTAGTCTATGTGATTTTAAAAATTAGAATTTCATACTTATAAATAATCTCGTTTTTTTGGTAGGGGAATGGTGGAAGGCTGATACAGAGGCTGTGATCAACGAAGCCATGCAAACTGGTGGTGCTCCAAATATTTCTGATGCTTTTACCTTTAATGGCCTACCTGGTCCTTCCTATAATTGCTCTGCTCAAGGTACTCTAAATTCATGCTTAATTCTCATTTCTATTACTTTACTAATTTGACAAATTATATACTCAAACACTCGTAAACTAGGTCAAACTATAGCTCATTTTGTTAAGTCATATAGTATATCGACAAAAAAGATCAAAATTTTGAATCCTCCACCTCCGTCTTCATAGTTCATATGTTATTGAACTAGAGAAAAAAAAAACTAATAAATTATAGGCTTGGTTGTGAAAATATCAAACACAAACTTGAGCATCTTTTTGTTTTTTAAGTAAAGGAATGATTTTGACATGCAAGTTTGAAATGTTGATGCAGATACCTTCAAGCTCAAGGTAAAACCAGGCAAATCCTATCTTCTTCGATTGATCAACGCTGCACTCAATGACGAGCTCTTCTTCAGCATCGCCAACCACACGCTCACCGTCGTCGAAGCCGACGCCGTCTACATCAAACCTTTTGAAACCGACGTCGTTCTAATCACTCCAGGACAGACCATGAACGTACTACTCCACACCAAATCCAACCATCCCAATGCCACATTCCTCATCGGCGCCCGACCCTACACCGCAGCACCAGCCGCCTTCGACAACACCACCGTCACTGGCTTGCTCGAATACGAAGCAACCACAAAATCTCTGCTAAAGAACAACAACCTCCCTCTTCTCAAACCAACCCTTCCCCAGTTCAATGACACAAGTTTTTCAATCAACTTTAATGGGATGATTCGGAGCTTGGCGAATTCGAGATTTCCGGCGAAATTGCCGATGAGGGTTGATCGGAGATACTTTTTCACGGTGGGTTTGGGGTTGCTGCCGTGCCGGAGGAATAATGGATCATGTCAAGGGCCGAATAATAGCAGATTAACAGCGACGATCAATAATGTGACGTTCGTGCAGCCAAAAATGGCTCTTCTTCAAGCTCATTTCTTTAACAAATCTAATGGCGTTTACACCACTGATTTTTTGGTCAATCCGCCGATCAAATTTAACTACACAGGTGCGCAAATGCAGGGCAATTGTCTATGTTTCTAGTAATTTTATACTTTCAATTTCTTTTGATTTAGTCAAATCTTATAAAAGCTATATTTTTAATTTCTCCCATTTTAGCATTGAATATAAACTTTTCAATCATTTTCAATATCCATTAGACAAACTTGCACTGCATTTCTATACTAAAAAAAAGATAAACTTGTAATATCTTGCTGGGCTCTGCAGGCACGCCGCCGAAGAACTTGATGGTGAGCAGCGGGACAAAGGTGGCGGTGCTGCCGTACAACGCCGCCGTGGAAGTGGTAATGCAGGACACAAGCATAGTGACGGCGGAGAGCCACCCGCTCCACCTCCACGGCTTCAATTTCTTCGTGGTGGGTCAAGGCATAGGAAATTTCGACCCGAACAAGGACCCGGCCAAATTCAACCTCGCCGACCCGGCGGAGAGGAACACCGTCGGCGTCCCATCCGGTGGCTGGGTGGCGGTCCGGTTCGTCGCGGACAATCCGGGGGCTTGGTTTATGCACTGCCACTTGGAAGTTCACACGAGTTGGGGGTTGAAAATGGCTTGGATTGTACAGGACGGAAAACTCCCCAATCAGAAGCTTCCGCCGCCGCCCTCCGATCTGCCCAAATGCTAAATTCAAAATTTATTTTCTTTTTCAGAGACAGATTTCTGATTTAGTTTTGATGGTTAGCTTTGAAGATGATCCTTTTGAATTGAATTGAGTGTGAGAATTAAAAGTTGGAACTTATTGTTTATTTGATTCATCCACTGAATTGAGTAATGAAAATTTTGTCCCATTTATTTTTATTTATTTTATTTTTATTATTTTTTTTTTAACCTGAGCTCTTAGTGAATGACACAATATTATGTCAATTAAGCCTTCCGTTTAACATCTCATTTTAATGTCTTCTTCTTTTGAAAGTTTCTCATACAACTTGATATGAGCGGTTAATGTCGATTTGACTACAAATTATTTAATATGTACAAACAACTTTAAAAAAATATTAATACATTTTTAATGTTGTGTCTAATAGATGTACGGACTTTCAAAATATTCAATATATTTACCATCACTCAAATTTCGACATTTTATAAAATTAAGGGATTCATTATATATAAAATTGAAAGTTCAATAACCTATTAGATACGTTTAAAATTTAGAAACTTGTAAGACAATAGAAGGAAAATTTAGGGACATTAGACACCTTTTAAAGTTTAGGGATGTAATAAATTCACACTTCAAAGTTCATGATTAAACTCGTAATTTATTTATTTTTTTCTATTTGATAAGGCATCGGAATTAGGGATTTATCTATCTTAGAAAGTTATTTATTTATGTTTATGCATTTATCTTATTACATATGTATTTTGGTGTTTTTAGGATCTAGGCTCTTTTTTGTTCATCTTTTATCCAATACCAACAATTTGTTCATATTTTTATTTAAATGATTTTTTTTTTCTCCACAATTTTTGGATTAAAAAACTTGTGGAGAAAAGATAAATGAGATTGGCGATGAGAGGATTTGTTGATTTTTTTTTTTTTTTTTTTTTTTTAAAAGAAACTATAACATATGGACGGTGGCGACGACCAGGTTGACCGAAGTAGGGGAGAAGAAAGTGAAGAAGATGATAATGAAAATTTCAAGAAAGAAAGAGAAATTGGCAAATATGAAGAAAAAAAAAAGTGGGACCACGTAATCTTCAATAGTAATCTCGCACCTCCAAGGGTGGTAGAGAAAATGGGGTAATGGAATTACAAATTTTGATGTGGGACTCGCACTCTGATTACGTTTGTAGATTTTGGTAAACTCTTTAAACGTAATCGATGTAGGTCCCACAATCAGAATTATCATTGATTCAATACGTTTGAAGGGAAGTAAACATGGTCTTAGTCAAGAAACATTGACGCACTTGCCTACTTTTATCACCAATAATCTTTTTTTTAACGTCAACATAATGGGGAGTGTGGATTCGAACCTCTAATCTTTTTGTTATAATTATTTTTTAGGGAAAATTTCTCTAATGGTCCCTTAGGTTTGAGTTTGGTAGTACTTGGGTCCCTACGGTTTCAAACTAAAAAATTATACCCCGATTTAGATTTGGTTCGTTTTTTGTCCTCCCTCAAATTTTGTGTTAAACTCTAACACAAGGCTGACGACACTATTTTTAATTAAAAATATTTTTTTAGTTATTAAAATTCTGTTATTTTTTTCCCCTCTTTCTTTCACTCTTCATTGATCCTTCTTCCTCTCTCCCTCCATCATCCATCATCCATCTTCCATATTCTTCCTCCCATGATGTCGACAGTTTTTTCTTTTCTTTTTTCTTTTAGTTTTTAGTTCTCTGTTTCTTTTCCTTTCTCTCTCTCTTTCTCCTTATCCTCCCTCCATCTTCTCCCTCCCATAGTCGTCGTCGGCGACTGTTTTTCTTTTCTTTTCGTTTTTCTCTCCCCTTTTCCTCCCTCTCCCCCTTTCTTCCATTTTCTCCTCTCCCCATTTTCAAAACACACACACACACACACATATATATATATATATATATATATATATATATATATATATATATATATATATATTTTAAATGTGGGGAGGAGAAGAAGGAGAGAAAGGGGATGGAGGTAAGACAAAGAAGGAGAAGAAAAGAGAAAAAGGAAAACGAAAAAAAAAAAAAAAAAAAAAATCAGTCGTCGACGACGACCATGGAACGGAGAAGATAGATGGAGGAAAAAGAGGAAGAGAGAGAACCATGGGAGGGAGAAAGAGAGAGAGGAAATGAGAGGAGAAAAAAAAAATCGACACATATGCCAACGCCGACTCTATGGGGAAGAGGAAGATGAAAGATAGAAGATGGAGGAGGAAGGATAAAGAATGAAAGATGGAGGAGAGAGGAAAATATTTTTAATTAAAAATAGGTGTCACTGTTACGGTTTAACATAAATTTTGAGGAAACCTTGGGACACTAGTGCTACCAACCAAAACTTGAGGGACCATTAAAGTATTTTTTTTTCCTATTTTTTAACATTTATATAGTATAATTATTTGACCCCAAACATTAATGTAGGGGTCTCCTCGGGCTAATAGGCCCCAAGTTTTTAAATTGATTCTTAAATTTTTAAATTTGTGTAATAGGTCTTTGTCATTTTTAACGTTTTTTTTTTATATTAACAAATCTATTGAATATAAAATGAAATTTTGTGTCTAGGAGGACATTAAACTTCAATTTTGTGGCAAATTGATTCAATTATTTATTATTTATTTATTATTTTTTTTTGTGCAAAGAATAGATTCAAAGACTCCTCCGATATAAAATCAAACTCTTAGGGGAGTGTTTGACCCAATGATTTGTTGGACAATAAGTTGGGTGGAGAAGTTAACTCTCCGTTTCGCCCACGGACTTGTTGAACTCGGATAAAAAATATCAATTCCTTATACTTTTACCGTAATTACTATTGAACTCCCCAGACTTCTACAATAATTAGTCTATCCCATTTTTTCGAGGCAGCACATTTCTCTCTTCTACTTTCCTACCACAATATTTTTAATTGTTTTTTTTAATGTAATTTAAATGAAATGTGTAAAATGACTAAAAATGCAATTCAACCTATTTTTATTATTTTAAATATAAATAATTAGGTTGTTCAATCAAAATCGGTACTTAAATCAAATTCAAAATGTAGTATTCTTACCCTAGAGATAAATAAAAATATCAACTTATTTGGATCCGTTTAAATTAATGGATTAAAATCTTTCAAATTCACATGTAATATTTAACACAATATTGTACGATTTTCTTTTATTTTAAAACTATCCAAATAAAATATGTGATATTGAAAAAAGAATGTGAAGTATTGTGCTCAAAATTATTTTTGTTATCTTCAAATAAATTTGTGAAGGATACATAAAATAAAAAGCAAAAAACACATTCTTAAAATAAAAAGCAAAAAACACATTCTTAAAATTTATTGGAAGAAATATTTAACAATGAAAATATGAAAAATTATAGAAAAGAAATTGTAAAAAAAATGGTTAAAATAAACCATCATTTTTTAGATGTTGATTTATAGATGGAGTGAATTCAGATGGAATGACAAGTTTAGGAGGGTGAAAGCTGAAAAATATGTGTTTGGCACATGTGTAGACTATACTTATGAGTAGACAATCTTATAATTCATAAAATGAAAGATGAATCATAACAAAAATGAATATATAAGAAAAAATAATGTGAACTATTGTGCTCAAAATTATTTTTGAAATAATGCAGACTATACTTATGGATAAACAATCTTATAATTCATAAAATGAAATATGAGTCCTAACAAAAATGAATATATATATATATATATAATAATAATAATAATAATAATCAATGTGAAAAAAATAATGTGAATTATTGTCCTCAAAATTATTTTTTTGTCTTCAAAGAAATTTGTGAAAGATAGATAAAATAAAAATAAAATATTTCATTTTTAGAATTTATTGAAATTGAAAGAACTCAAAATTTGTGCAGAAGAAAACCGCTAAAATAAACTCAGACTTCCGAACTCCAGATTCAACGACTTCCTCCACCAAACACACCACAAACTTCAGAACTCCCTGTCCCAAACACACGTACTTTAGAACTGCTCAGACTATATAAATCCAACTCCTCCCAACTTCTTGAGTCAAATGCTTCCTTATACATTTATTATAAACATTTTAAAGTTCAGCCAATCATCAAGTTCAGCCACTCATCAGATAAACTATTAAACCATTTTTTTTTAAGTTAAGAAATTTGAGTGATTAAAGTTGTAATTTTGTTTTTGTTTTTTAAAAAATCTTTATAATTTATTTAAGTATATATATTTATTATTTTTTGTTTTTGAGAAATGGAAATATTACATTAATTTACTGTTGAGTAGTAGGCAGCTAAAAGGGGAATGCCTTGGTTTAAGGAGCAATAATCGAAAGCCCAAATTCGTAAAACGCAAGCCACCGTTATCGCTCGCCTTTCTCCATTTAAGCGTTGTTCGTTGTCTTCTAACCATCACATTTCTCACCGGATTAATTTCCCTCACCCACCGGAGCCACCGTCGCCTCGCCGCCGGTGTGCCTCCATCTCCCGCTTCCCTCAATAAGATGAAGCGGGGCTTTACTTTTTCTCCTCCTGTCGCCGTCGTCATCTTGGCAATCTCCTTTATCTATTTCTCTACAATCTTCATCTTTATCGACCGGTGGTTCGGCCTCATGTCCTCCCCTGGAATCATGAACGCCGTCGTCTTCACCGCCGTGGCTCTCATGTGCATCTCCAGTTACGCCCTCGCTATCTTTACGGATCCCGGTCGCGTCCCTTCGACCTATATTCCTGACATCGAGGATTCCGAAAACCCTATTCACGAGATCAAGCGTAAGGTACCCAATGCTCGCCTTTTCCTTTTAATTTCTTTTCATTCTTATCTTTTCCTTCACGGTCTTAAAACTGTTTGATTTTTGGTAAACAACGGCGATTCAGATCTTATTCCCTTGATCGAGTTTTGATCGAGTTTTGGAATTGAAATTGAAAGAACTTAGTTAATCCCATGGTTTTGTTGTCAGCTATGGCGAATTAATGATTTGATCCTCCCTCGAATGTTACTGTATTTCTATTTGTGTTAACCAATTAATCGCTATCTTGTTCGGTAATGAGGAATCTAGCGCATGAATAGCATTCTCTTATGAGACCTATTGATCTGCAAATCATATAAAGGCTGATGAATTCGTAGAGCTCAAGTACCCTTTAGGAGATTCATTTTCACATTAACAGAACTAATTGATGAAGGAAATTGGATCGAATCTTGATTCCTTTCATTATTATGAGCCTTGAAGAATTGGATCTTGTCGATTTTATTGCAGGGAGGTGATCTGAGATACTGCCAAAAGTGTTCTCAATATAAGCCTCCTCGTGCACATCATTGCCGAGTTTGCAAAAGTTGCATTTTGCGAATGGTATGTGTCGGTCTTTATTCGGTATCCTACAGCTTAAAAATTTATGTAGATGTTGTGCTAAATGTTGCTTATTTACTGTAAAGGACCACCATTGCATTTGGATAAATAATTGCGTCGGCCATGAAAACTATAAGGTGTTCTTCGTGTTTGTCGTGTATGCTGTAGTCGCATGTATCTACTCCCTGGTAAGTCATTTGATGCAATGTGATTTAGATTCTCTATTTACACTATATTAGCTTATTTACTCAATTCAATCTATTGTTTTTTTCTTTGTTTCTTTCCTTGGCATCCTCCTTATATTGTTAAAATTTTGTTTTATTGTTTGCTGAATCTTCAGGTATTACTCATTGGAAGTCTTACAATTGAGCCTCCTAAGGACGAGCAGCAAGTTGGAGGCGCTTTTAGGACTGTATATGTAAATACATACTGCATCCTTGTTTTTTTTCTCCTTTTGAAACTCTTCATGCTTGTTTTCCTGTCACTCGGAGTTTGTTTTAAATTTGTTGTTATGCTCATTGTCACCGATACAGGTTGTTGCTGGGCTATTGCTATTCCCTTTAAGTATGGCTTTAAGTATACTTTTAGGTTGGCACATTTATTTAATTTTGCACAACAAGACTACAATAGAGGTTAGTTTCTAAAGGTTCTGTTGCTTGTTCAGTTTGTTTTCCAGTGAATTTATAAATCAGGCAGATTTACCAGCCATTTTGTTTGCCTTTTAGTATCACGAAGGAGTAAGAGCTATGTGGCTTGCGGAGAAAGGTGGGAATATGTATTCACATCCATATAATCTTGGTGCCTTCGAGAATCTTACCACGGTACTTACTGCAATTTATTTCCCTTCCTCTCTTTTGCCTGGTTTTTAGGGTTAGAGAAACGTTTTAAAATGAGGTAGGGTTATTTATCTGCATATTAAATGTTTGTTTTGACTCTTCAAAAAGGAAATGCTCGAGACTTATTCATGTCTATGGTTGATCATGAAGCGTGGAAAATGTAATGTAATAGCTGCATAATGTATTTACCTAATTCTCAGGCTTTCAGTTTTTTTGCATTCGAACATGACATTTATTAGACTGTACAACCTAGAAGGCTAGAACGCATTCATCCACTGTCAGGTAGCTCTGATGGACACATGAAATTTAAATAGACAGGGCTCCTTAAATGTAGTGCTAGTTGGTCGCCTTCTAACGTTTGTACTTCTGGTTTTTGTAACCCAATGTTTTACAAATATAGCTGGGTGTTGGACTGCCCAGAGAGTCTTACCTGTATGCTGTCTGAGCTGTTCTATCTCATTACAACAGATTCTTGGCCCAAATATATTAAGCTGGATATGCCCCATGTCGAGACATAAAGGCTCTGGTCTTCGTTTCCGGACGGCCTACGACAAATCCATTAGTGCATCAATGTGAAAGGGAAGTTTCATTTCTGCCCATGACATTTGTTTTAGAAGAACAAGCTATGCAGCTCTCAATGACCATCAAGGATTCATATTTACTGAACTCTTCAGCTGAATAGTGGTTCTATGAAGAATCCAAAATCTCAGACAGCATTCTAACCAATGAATAGATACGTTGCCAAGACCGCCGCGACTCGTTGGAGAGTTACTGAGATTTTCTGTCTCAATCTTTTCCTTGTTGGCATCAAGAGCTCAGCAAATCTGTTTCGGGTATGATTTATCCTTTCCTGTTTGCTTTTAGATAACCGATTTGATGTTAGGGTCTGCAGAACGACGCAGTTTATAGGTTAATGTAGAAAAGGAGAGATCCCAGATGTGGGCGGGTGTTTTGTGTACATGAGTTCATTCAACACGCTAACAAATTGTTTTGTGTAGTTGTAGCTCTGTAACTTGTAACAAAAAAAAAGGAGGTAAATTGCAATTAAGATAAAATGTATTTTTTTTTCTTCTTCTTTGTAATCTTTCATTTGTGGGTATTATATACTGCTTAGTTTTTACTTGTTTTCTCCTTCTATCCTTCTCTGTGACAAAAAAAAAAGGCTTATGGTGAGAATTTGGGCCAAATATAGCGCAGCTATAATTGGTAAAAACCTTCGAAGATTCAATTCTCATCTCCGTATTTGTTATAAAACTTTCCATGAGTGTTCGCACCAACCCCGACGAGCACAATCTCTTCCACATCGTCTCTCTGGATCCCTCAACGATGATATTGCTTTTTCGACCTGCGACTCGACTCGACCCAATCAACTTTCTCCTCTTCTCTCACCAAACTCACCCATCTTCGAATGCTTTTCTTCTACTGTTGCTTTACTGATAATAATAATTCCCAATTTATCCCTTCATTTTTAGGGCAGTTGGCCATGGTGGGGTGGGTGAGCAAGCAAAACGGGCTGATCTGCACCAGGCACTTGGCCAACACTGGCTATGACAATACCAACAACCCTGATTTGTAGTTCTAGTCCTTGGTAGCTTCGGTCGCCTCCACTCGCTTTTCTTCTCGCTTCTTACGAAGCCTCAATCGTCCTCTTCCTCCACGGTCTTCATCTACTTCCTCCTCCTCGCTGTCGCTGTCGTCTTGGTCTCCATTTTTTATGGCGGGTTCGCCGGATTAAGGGTTAAAGGGAAAAGGGAAAGGGGAGGCCATCCCCATGTGGATGGGTGAGAGAAGAGAGTAGTTTTTTTTTTAATAATAAATATTATCAGTCATCTTTTATTATGTATTTAACAAATGTTGGAGTCTCGATTGTCCAATTTTAAAACCTAAAGAATAAACCGACACAGTTCTGAAACACGAGGGACTAAAAAGATATTTTACACCAGTTTCTATATGCATTTATTTCTCCTTTTAATCTGACATTTATAGAATAAGATAGATTTATAGGACGTTGATTTTCCAATACCATCTTATAGAATTAAAATGATATAAGTTTATAACAAGCTCCTCATAGTTCCTACCAAAATAGGCAAAAAAAAAAAAAAAAAAAACAAATCCTCATATATTGTAGATGTAATGGAGTACTTTATTTAGAAACTATTAATTTCTTCTAGAATAAATATGTAAAATTCTATAAAAAAAATTATTTAAAATCGTTATAAATCATAAATAAAGTCCAGCTATAATGTCAAAAGTCCAGCTATGATTATGTTAAATGAAGGACATAATCACTGACTTTTACAAATAATTAAACTAGTTCAGAATCAATTAATAATTGACTATCATAATGCCAATCAATTCTTAGATCTATGAATTATAATTTATTTATTTATTTTAATTCAAAAATAAATTAGCCATAATCATAAAATGCTATACTTTAAATTTCTCATTACTCTCTCTTAATATAGTCTATCATATATTCAAAAAGTGGCCATTTCAAAAACTAAAACAAAATATATATATATATATATATGGCGAAAATTAATTTATACCTCTAAATTTTTATGAGTGTATCCATTAAAATTCTAAACTAAAAATTGTATATCAATTAAAATCGTGAATTTTCAGAAGTGTGTTAATTTACATATTTTGTTAGATTTTGTTTAAAAAACGTTAGTGGAGATTTATAATTTTAGCATTTAAATCTAAAATTTTTGTAAGTGAATTAATTGTATGAAAATTTAGAAGTTTAATGGATAAATTATAAGTCTCTACTCGTGAAAAACATGTATTTTTCTAATTAAGTTTGGGATTTTAATTGATGTCATGAAAGTTTAGGTATACAAATAAATAAATAAATATATATATATATATATATTATATTATGAATATCCCAACATTATCTACAATTTAATATTAAGAAAGGAGAAAAAAGATAATATAATTTGGGAAAGTATCTATCAACAGTTATCCTTTTAAAAATACTTCGAAGAAAGTGAAAGAAAACAAATGGAAAGCGTACCGTACTAATGAGAGGAATGGGATTGGGGACGAAGGAAGCAACCTCCACGTGATCTCGAAATGGACTTGTCTGAATCTCACTCAGTGGCGCGCACCAATAAAGATCCAATTTCCCCAACTTTCTCGCCATTTTTCTCTTCTTTTCTGCGTTTTGATTTCATTCCACAAGATTGCAACCAACAAACCATCCTGCGAACTTCTCAGAGCCTTCTGTGATTCCAATTTTTTATTTCGTTTCTGGGTTTGCGTCGATTTTCTCGTCTTCTGGAGTCAAATGGAGGAGAACGAACAGAACCCAACTGAGATTAACAGGTTTACCATCTGGGTTTTCAAGATTTTCTTCATTCTTATCACTTTTGGAATCTGTTTCTTCTACTGTTTATAGACTGTTTACTGTTTTTTGTTTGATTGAGTGAAGATTTCTTTTAGTGGGTATGCTTTCTATGTTGGTCTAATTACTGAAATCTTGGATGGGGATCCAGATTGGGTTTGGGTTCTTTTCTTTTGCTTGATCCACGCTTTTCTTAATTAAGGAAGTTTGGTTTCTTTCCCTTTTTAAAGCTTAAATCGATTGATGGGGTCTGCTATTTTGCCTTACTGATATGGATAAACTTGTTAGCGATTTTAATTATCTCGAAAATGTTTCCTATTGGAGTTCTATGAGTTACAACTTACAAGCCCCTTTTGGAAAGAGATTGTGTTTAATCAAGGAAACAGGTTGCATCCACTTAAAATGTAGGCTAAATTATAAAAAAAATACCATGAATTTTTTACTTTTGTTTCGAAAATACTCTTATTCTTTCAAAAGTTGCAAACGTTCATCTTTCGTTAACGATTCAAAACTAACATTGGAGTGGAAATTCGTTTGAATGTTAGATGCAAAATTAGACGTGGCGGAATGCTGTTAGTTCTGACTTAATTCAGGCAAGTATCACAGTCACCATCACGTCGTGTCAGGTCATTGATATGTATATTTTTCATCCAAAGTCTAGTGGATTTCTACTCCAAAGTAGTTTTGAACCATTTACGAAAGGTCGAGCATTTTTTAAACAGATGAAAAAGTTCGAGGATATTTTTTATAATTTAGCCTAAAAGGTTTTCTATGTTTTCATGTTTTGGTTGCTGGAACTCTTCTGTTAATCAAACTCTGTACCAAAGAAGGTATTATTTTCACTGTTATTCTGATTTATCTTTATCATTGCAATGGATTTCACTTCTTCCCCAGTTCTAGAATTTCTCCCAATTCTGTATCATGAGGTAATTTTGTGAGAGTTTGAAGCATTATCTCTTGTAGTTCCTCTCTTGCATTCCAAATTAATGGAGGATTGCAGCTTTTTTCCTGTCTCTTGTCTGATGAATTGTGTCGTTTTTCTTTTAAAATTTGTAGCTTCTATGTAATTTCTAAGCTCCGGACCAACCCTTTTGACTTGAACAAGAAAAGAAAGCTACCAGCTGAACATTTGGGCTTGCCTTCACCGAAACATAAACACTGCAATGAAGGCTTCCCTTCTAAGTCTGCCTTTCTGTATGGCGCCCTACCCGAAACCGCACGCGTGAATGTACAATTCACAAAGGGGAATACAAATGTAATGTGTTTCGACAAGGGGTCGAGGCCTGAATCGGTAAAAGACAGCAATAGCTTCAGTGAAGAGTCCGATTCTGCAACATCGGTATTTCGTGGAGCAAAATTTGAGCCGAACCAGGCTATAACTCACACATATGATAGTTCTTCCACCCAATCTATGAGTTTTGGTGGGGTAAATTCTGAAAGCACACATTTCTCTGTTGAAAGTTCCACAGCAATGGATTCGAGCTCTACCGAACCGGAAGTAGCGGTTGCGAGTGCGGAGAATAGTATAGAAACAATTCACAAACTTCAGGAACATCTGCTAGATTTGGATACCCATGAAGATTATGATTTTGCAGAATTTGGAAATGATGAGATTGAGCAATGCACAGATCAGGAACTTGAGGACCTTTTCCATTCGAACGGATTGAACCCGAATTCGTATGTTCTTTCATCCGGAAGATGGCCCGTAAACCTCGGTAATAAAGACATCATCCATAAGAATTTCATTGCTTGTTCTGATCTTTTACTAAATCACATTCATTCTCTTAATGCAGAAGCTCAATCAAAAGCTAGAACCCCAACAATTGATCAAGAATTTGAGCAGTACTTTTCGATGCTGATGCTGTAACCGCGATTGCTCGGTTCAAAGTCGAGCAACCTAATGGATATATTTCAATAATGTGGATTGGTATTCTTAAGGAATTGTACCGAACGAAACATTCCGAACATCATATCGATGGCAATGACATGTTTAACTCTGAAGTTTCTTTCTTTACACTACACAAATTGTTGCAGTGGCTGAATCAAACTTAACAGAAACAGGAAAATGAAGAATTCAAAGAGAAAAAAGAGAACAGATTGATTTAGAATTGATGCAAAAGCAGCTCTTGTTTGTTCTCTAGCAGAACAGAAAAAGGAAACAACCGAAGGAAGCCCACTCTGTTACCTTAAACAAAACACACGACAAAGAAAAGAATGTGGGAATTATTAAGTTAAAAAGACTGAAGAGAGAAGAAAACAGAAACAAAACCAAAATCAAAATTTGGAAAATGAAAAAGTCAACACTTTGGAAGATCGGCTGGCGGCGGCGGCAGTTTCTGGTCGGGTTTTGGGCCGTCAAGTACAATCCAGGCCATTCTCAGCCCCCAACTTGTATGCACGTCCAAATGGCAATGCATGAACCACAACCCTGTTTCACCACCAAAAATATATCAATTTCGATTCAATTATAAGTTTAGTACTAGTTGTGTTTAATCGATCCTAAACTTTTGAGACCGTGTCAAATAAGTTTGTCTAACAAGTTCAACCTAAAAAATGTAGATTAAGTCTCAAAATGTTCGATTTCCAATTTTAATATGATAGGGATCAATAAGATATTTTTTTTTAAATTTAAATTTTATAAACTTATTAGAAACATTATTAGGTCAAACACAAACTTACTCGCAGGGGATAAAAGAGAAATGTTCATTTTTAATTGACAGTTCTAAAAAAAATGACAAAATACTAGAAGAGAAATTGTAGTCGATGTTAATTTAGACTAAAATAATTAAAAATATAAACTTTTTAAAAGTTTTGCAAATATGACAAATTTCTAAAATGAATTTTTTTTATTCCCGTATTACCTTTAATAAATAAATAAGAAAAATTAAAAAAAAAAGGGTTATCTTCAGTTCGAGCTTGGAGTGTTCTGTGAGGATTTAGGGTGTAGGGTGTGAGGTTGAGGGTTTTCAGCATTCACTATGCATTTGAAACAGGTTTATAGTTTGTGGTTTTGGGTTTGAGGTTTGAAGTTTAGGGATTTTAATCATTGTGATGTTTGGACTTTTTGGTCTTTTACATGGATCACACTATTTTTTTTTTTGAGTACATTGGGGGATTCGAACCACAGACCTCTCAACACATACATATGCCCGCTGAGCTATGCTCGCTTTGGCAGCCATGTGGCACATTGTGAGTGAATAAGTAGTTATATCATTTTTTTTTTTAAATCTTCCCTAATTTTCTAACGTCGATTTTTTTTTGCTCATGTTCTCTCTCCTCCCACATTCTCCTTCCTCCTTCAACGTGGTTCTCTTTTCTCTCTCGTCTTTCAACTCCTCCTTTAAAAAATAAAGAAGGAAAATCTGTTTTTTTACTCCTTAAAAAAGGCCTCAAATTGAAATTTGTATCAACCCATATTGTCTTCCCCTCCTCCGACGATTTGAAATTGGAGGAAAGGAAAAATTAGAGGTTTTGTTCGATTAGGATTCCGACGTGAGATTTGTGATGGGTGTGGATGGTAATGGAAGTGGATACAAATTTCAATTTGAGACTTTTTTTTAGGGAATAAAAAACAGATTTTTCTTTTTTCTTTTTTAAATTTAATTTTAGTGTCCTTGGAAGGAATGAAGGAGAAGAAAGATGGAAATGGATGAGTAGGGGTTGAAGGACGGGAGGGGAAGAGCCTTCAAAAGAGGAAGGAGGAGGTGAGAGGAGAGAGAAAGTGGAAAAAAAAAATCAAAGTAGAGTAACGACGTTAGAAAATTTTTTAAAAGACAAATGATATAAATATTTATCCACTCACAATGTGCCACATGGCTGGGCTGCAAAAGATGCTTGTAGCCCAGCGTGCAAGCAAGTTTTACTCATTTAAAAATGTTAAATAGGTATTCAACTTTCAATTTAATATGTCATATTTAACATTTTAAAAAACTGTATAAAATCGAATTTATTGTTAAACCATATTTGTGGATTTTAAAAAATGTTGAGACCTGATAGACACAAATAAATGAAAGTTTAAGAACTTCACAAAAAGTTCAGGATTTATTACAATTTTTTTTTTTTTTAGTTAGCTATTGACACTGCAATTAAATTTGTAATTTAACCTAAAATTTAAAAGTAATATGTGCCATAAGTAAAATAAGAAATGACATTTTTGGATGTTGAAACTTCAAAGAGACATTCTCACCTGGGTTGTCAGCAAAGAAACGGAAGGCGATCCAGCCGGCGGCGGGTACGGCGGCAGTATTCCTCTCAACCGGGTCAACCAGATTAAAATTAGCCGGATCTTTATTCGGGTCATAATTCCCAAATCCTTCTCCAACAATGAAGAAATTAAACCCATGAAGATGAAGAGGATGACTCTCCGCCCCCAAAATACTCGTCCCCTGCAAAACCACCTCCACACTAGCATTAAACGCCACCACCACCAAACTCGTACTGTTACTCACAATCGTATTATTCGGCGGCGCTCCGGTGTAGTTAAACGGAGACACCGGCCTCGCCGGGAAATCAGTCCGGTAAACCCCATTAGCCCGGCGGGAGAAATACGCCTGCAACATCGCCGTCGACGGCAGGGCGAAAGAGACATTGTTAACAGAGGCAGCGAATTTCGTGCCGTTGGGTCCCTGACACGTGGCGTTTTTGGGACATGGGGCGGTTCCAAGTCCGACGGTGAAGAAGAATTTCTCGTCGGGCGTTTGGGGGACATTGGCCGGGAATTGGGCGGTGGCCAGAGAGCGTAATTTTCTGGAGAAATTGGCGACGAAATTGGTGTCGTTGATTGCGGGAAGATTGGGAATTTGGGTGGTCGGAGTTGGGATTGGGATTGGTGAGTGGCCGTAGTGGAGGATTCCGACGGTGGTGGAATTGTCGAAAGTGCCCTGGCGACCGGTGGAGTAAGGGCGGGCGGCCATGAGGAAAGTGGCGTTATTGGTGAAATTGGGATTTGTTTTGAGAAGAACGTTGGAGGTTTGGCCGGGACTGAGCAATACGACGTCGGTTTGGAAGGGCTTGACGTAAACGGCGTCGGCGTCGACGACGGTGAGGGAGTGGTTGGCGATGGTGAAGAAAAGTTCGTCGTTGAGTGCAGCGTTGATCAATCGGAGTAAATATGTTTTTCCTGCCTTTACCTTTAGCTTGAATGTATCTGTAAATTACAATTTTAGGAATTTAATACCATTTTCAAACTTTATTCAAACATCAAAGATTTTGCAAATAAAAAAAAAAAAACCGAAACCTCCCAAAATCAGTGATTAAAATCCCTAAACTCAAACCCCAAACCAAAAAAATATGAACTATAAGCACTAAATCATACACCCTAAACACTAAACCCTAAATGCTAAATTATAAACCATAAACCCTAAACTCAAACAAGACACTTCAATGCATATATAGTGAACGACGAAAAACCCCAAACCCCAAATTCATAACTTCAACTTTCACTCTAAACCGTAATAGACACTTCAATGCATAGCGCCGAACCGAAGATATTCCATTTTTTTTTAATTATTCTTATTTATTTATTAAGGATAATACGAGAATTAAAAAAATTCATTTTAAAAATTTGTCATATTTGCAACTTTTAAAAAGTTGCTACATCTTCAATTATTTTAGTCTAAATTTACATCTGCTACAATTTTCCTTTTCAAAATCTGTTTATTGATAGATTTTACATTTTTAAATGCGATTTACATATTATAAAAAATGATTAAACACATGGTTTATAGCGATTTTGAATATGAGAAAACACAACAAAGTAATTTTAACAATTTCAAAATCATGTCTTAATATTAATAATTTCTTTGTTTGACAATGTATGAGGTGAGAGATTCAAACATGCGACTTTAGTCAATAATTTATATATTATGTCGGTTGAGCTATGCTGATATTGACCACTTAGTACCTTTAGAAGAGCAGTTATAGAGAGGACCCGGAAGTCCATTAATAGTGTGAGCATCAGAAACATTAGGCCCTCCTCCCGTTTGTAAAGCCTGCTGAATCACACTCTCCGGGTCCACATTAAACCATTCTCCTGCAATCCCATAAGAAAAAATGATGTTGCTTAGAATCATATCCAAATGAAATTAATTGATTCATTAATCAAGCATCTCACCCAAAATAATTGGGATTTCTTTGTGGGGCTTCTGGAAGGGGTACGATTCGTTGCGTCGAGGGAGGATGACAATAGGGCCGTAAATCGTGGCCCTAAGCCACGAGATGTGGGCATGCCAAAGTAGAGTCCCTCTCTGCCCGGTGAGGGTGAAGTTGTAAGTGTAGGTCTGACCGGTCTGGATTGGGCATTGGGTCACGTAAGCCGGTCCGTCGGCCCACCCGGTTCGGAGCTGGCGGACGCCGTGCCAGTGGATGCTGATGTTCTCAGCCACGTGGTTGATGACCTTGACGAGGACTTTGTCGCCTTCTCTTGCCACCAATGGCGGCCCTGGGAGTTGATGGTTCACGGTTAGGAGCTTCACCGTGTGGCACAGTCTTGTCACGTTTTGATACCTTATCTGCAAAAAAAAAAACCTTCGGAAGTCAATATTTCGAGAAATTATTTGACTTCGAGAAATTATTTGAAGAGACCGCGACAATGTAGATAACAATTTTACATGATTGATTGTAGGAGAGAGAAATTTCAAAAATATTTCTATTTTGTATACGAGGACCATTAGGACCAAACAAATTATTAAGTGTTTTAACTTTTTTTTTTAATATTTAATTTGCATTAATTATAGTTCTTAGTGAAAAAGACGATCTTACTTCGCTCATCCACCGTCTTTCCTCATGTGTATTTTTAAAAGTTTATACAATTTTAGGAAATAATTCTAAAAAATGAAAAATGATAAACAAAGTCCATTGAAACTTAACCTAACTAGTTAAACATTACTAACATAACTCAATTGGTATAAGGTTGTGCCTAAGAGGTCAATTAAAATAATGCAAAAAAAAAAACAAATTTAAAATAAGAAACAATATTATAATCTCCAAAGAAAATTCTAGAAAAAAAAAACACACATCACCAAACACAAATATTTCTAAAACCATAAATGAAAATGTGAGTAAATCACACCCTTAACAAAAACAAAGAAAAAATCTAAGGGTTGGTTTGATTGGATTTTTAATTTTTGAAAATTAAAACTATAAACACTACTTCCACCTCTAAATTCTAAATTCTTTTGTTCGGCTACATTTTACAATTGTTTTCAAAATACTAAATTTTGAAAACTAAATTTATTTTTATTTTTAGAATTTGGAATATTAATGTTTCTTTAAAAAATATGAAAATCATAGTAAAAAAATCGGAAAAATATCCACGATTTTCAAAAACTAAAAAATCATTATCAAACGGGCGTAAAACACTTTTAATATATGAGCAAAAAGAAAAATTTCACATACATTAAAAGTGTAGTGTCTGGTTTTTGCAAATGCAAGCTCCGGCAAGAAACATGACAAACAAACACAGAGGAAAGCAGCCATAGCCGCCATTGATGAAGGCAATGGAAGGTGAAAGAAGGCAGCCATGGAATTAATTAATTAAATATATTTTTGTATAGAAGAAAATGAAAATAAATGGGATTATATATAGAGAAAAAAATTTGATCTTTTGAAATTAGGTAGGAATTCTCTCTAGAGAGTCTCTCATGTTCACAAGTGTTTGAATTTTTTTTGGCCATGTTGGTCAAGTTTAATTTTAGAGTGTTGATTAAGTAATTAAATAATTAACTATATTTGATTATAGGTAATATGAAGGATTAACGACCACATCCTTTTGAAACAATAATAATCTCTTCATTTCATACAGTTTAATTTGAAGAACAATCATTAACCTAAGAAATGTACTTTATATTTCTTTAAAGTTAAGGAATTTCATATTGAATATGTTTGTGTACAATGTCCTCTTTTTTTGTCCCTTTTTCTTTGGAGACATCTTTTTCTTTTTTTAGCTTAAGTCAAGTTAATTATAGAATACATTTCATTTAAATTTGGTCAAGCCATGAATATCAATGATATAATTAAGTCGACATGTTTAATTTTAATGTATGTAAAAAATAAAACATGAAATTGGTGACATAACAAAATATAATGTATATTATTTTTTTTTTCTTTACTTCAACAACATTCTTGGTTAGTGTCAAAGCGAGCATGGCTCAGCTGACACAAGTATGTGTTGACGTCCAAGAAATCTATGGTTCAAATCCCCTCACCTCCAATGTACTCAAAAAAAAAAAAAAAAAAAAAAAACATTATTCGTTAGCCAACCTGAATATAATTCAACTAACATAATGTATGAACTAGATCTAGAGGCCAGAAGTTTAATCTCTTACCACGCATACTCTAAAAAAATATTCTTGATGAAGGTTTATGTCTTAACCAATTGAGCTAACTATAGAGGTATGTGGTTCGAATCCCCTCACCCCCAATGTACTAAAAAAAGCTAACCAAGCACGCCTTTGCTGAGAACGATCGCGAGGAAAAAGTTTGCTAATCTAATACCCTTCGTTGAGTACGACCGCAAGGGGGCGACTATAGTATCCTTGTGCTCAGCAAAGGGTATTACAGATTTTTTTTTCTCAGGATGGTGCTCGTGCTCAGCAAAGCGAAGTGTTGATGACCTCAACAAAAGGGAAAAAAAAACATTATTTTCAAGACGGGTCATCTGTAAAAATATCCCAAGAAATGACGATTCATGTTTAATTATTATTATTATATATATATTTTTTTTCATTAAGGAAATACTTATGAACTCTATATAATAATAGAAAAAAATTAAGGAAAAAAATTGGTTATGAAGTGATGTGGACTTGGAGAGTTGCTACAATGGAAGTGGAAGGCCTTGATGTTAGTGTTACCATATTTTGAAGATAGTTAATAATGTAGTACTTCCCTTAATTTTTAATTATACATTCTCCAAATTGGGTGTCTCAATCACCTATGTTTTGCTTTATTCAATTGGCTTTGAAACTAAGAAATAGTGCAACAACACTCCCAAAGCCCAAATTTCCCTTACATTCCATCTTTCCAAAAGAAAGCAAACTGTACCTTTTACATTAGGTTGGATAAGGTCCTCTTATAGCGACCCTCCATAACATTTTCTCGGTTACATAGTTTGTGTATGTTTGATCCCTGAACTTTAAAAAGTGTCTCATTGTTATACTTTTAATTTTGTGTCTAATAAGTCCATAAATTTTTTTATTTTGTCTTTGAGACTATTTGAAACGTAGAGTAAGTTATTATAGTCAATGGTTATAATAGTTGTGATTTGTGAATAGTAAATACTATTCAAGTTAGTATGGTTACTTTATTGACTGCGTGTTACAATAGTCGGTAGATCAAACCTAAACTGAGTTATAATAACCCAGTTCACCCAACTATAAGTTGATGTCTCAAACGGCCCAAATATGTCTATGAATCTATTAGACGCACAATTTAATGTTTAAGGTTACAAAAAATTCTGAAAAATTTCAAATAAGTCGGGAACTTCTTGGATACAAAATTGAGGTTCAAAAATCTATTAGACTCTCTTTAAAGTTTGGAGACCTTTTGTACACGGATTAAACTTGTAAGTTAATCTATTTTATATTACTCTCTTTAAAGTTTTGAGATACTTTTGCAGTTTTACTCTCTCGTACATTTAACGGTATAAAGTTATCAGCCACATTGTAAATTTGATACGACGAAAACTCGAAAATTGAAAGAGAAGTGAATAAAAATTGGAGTGGAGAGAAGGAGATTTGTTAGATTAGTTTGGTTAAAGGGGAGATGAGAAGAAGTAGTTTTCCGCCAACTCTATTGAAATTGAGAGCCCCTACAAGCAAGAACAGAGATGTTTGATCTAATAATTGGTCTTTTATTTTGCTATTTTCAAAGCTTAGGGGAATTCCACGCTGCATTTTCTCATGTGTTAAGATGTCATTTTTGCTTATTATATGCTTATTAATTCATTTCGACCAACACTCAAAATTCCATCCAATTCCAAACCTTTCTTCGCATATTGAGAGCGGGTTGCAAACTAGCAATTCCGTCCAAAATAATTGTAAATTTAGCAAAATTTGCTAAATTTAAAATATTTTGTAAATATGGCAAAAAATCAGTGACTATCACTGATAGAAATTATCGTTGATATATGACTATCACTGATAGACACTATCAGTGATAGACTACTATCACTGATAGACTAAAATTCTATAAAAAAAACTGAGCTGATACACTATTATCAGCCATAGACTCCTATCAACGATAGACCATAGAAATTGTTATATCTCACTACGAAATTGTCATATCTACATTTGTTTAAAAAAAAACTCTAAATTAATATCTATTACAATTTTACTATATATATTTCTTTTTATGGACTATTTTTTTTCCAAGTTTTGGATGTTTACTTTGTTTGTCTTGATTATATTGATTCTATCATAACTCTTACTTTTGTAATATACTTTTTCAATAAAAACAATAATAAAAACAATATTTCCCTACTACTGAGAGGGCAACACTACCAATATGTTTCCCTCTTCTATGTAAAAAATGTAGGGTAAATTATAAAAGAAAAAAATACTGTTCAACTTTGATATTTATTTTAAAAATACTCACATTCTTTAAAAAGTTGCAAAATATTACCCTTCACCTTTCATTAACGTTTCAAAATTACTCTTAGAGTAGAAATCTGTTAGAATATTGGAACGAAAATTGACATAATAATGACTGAGACGCTTTCTTTGGATTAAGTTTGAAAGAACGGTGTTCCGTCATGTTAACATTCCAATAAATTTTTACTTCATGGATAATTTTGAAATTTTCATGAAAGGTCAAGAGAGGTGATGTTGTAACTTTTGAATGAATACTAGAGTAGAGTTAGTATAAATTATTGATCTAAAATTACGAGTTTATTAATCACATAGACTAATCCTCCTGTGTTGTTTAACGTTGTATTAAGAAATTATTCATGTTAGGAAATATTTAGTATTTAGTTAACATTTATCTTATTTCATACTTGATATGAAAATTAGGTTTAGTAATTCTCTGTATAAATACATATTCTACATGAAATTCAAGAGAAAACCATTGATTTGTCATGATATCAGAGCAGGTAGGCATCGACGTGAAGATTGGAGCACCAACTAAGATTTGAAGACTCTTAGAAATTTAAAGATGCAATGTAGAGCATCGACCTGAAGTTTGCAACACAGATCCACGTTCGGAGGCTGTAGATTTTTTTTACCTTATTCTCACCTTATTTTTAAATTGGGTCTTTGTGATCTTTCATGCTCCAATTTAAGAGAAGGTGTTATAGAATTATCCAGGTAAGAAAATATTTAGTATTTAATTAACATTTATCTTATTTCATACTTAATATAAAAATTAGGTTTAATAATTCTGGCATGTTATTCTAAATGAAAATAAAAAAGAAACCATTAATTTGTGATGTTGGCTTGTGAAACTTTATTTTTATACTATATATTAACCTTTAGAAGTTAAGAACCCACCTGAACAAATATTTTCATTGTATATTATTTTTTGACAATCTAAACACATATTATACAAATTTAATTAATTAGCTTCTTAATGATTGAGTTATTAACAAAAATAGGAGCTTCTACCTTGAAATGAGTTTTGTAGAAATCAATTTATAATTAACTAAATCATTTTCATATATAAAATGGAAATCAAGTTGGTGAGAAGAGAGGATTGGTCAACACCATGAACATGAAGGAAATGAAAAGCTCTTCAATTGTCATTTGCTCTTTCTTTTTTTTTGCAACAGTAGTTTAATTAATGCGGGGATTGAACCTATGATCTTTTGGTCACCGGCTCAACTCTATGCCAATTGAGCTATGCTCGGCACTTTCTTTTTCTTTTACATTTTCATTTATGATATTTCATGCGTTGATTGACCAATCTTCACATATTATTTTCTTAGTCAAATTGGTAGAAAATGAATAATAATAGAAAATAAAATAGTGATTAATGGTTAGATTAGATACAAAAGACACCACCTTTCCAACGACAATTATTCTCTCAAATTATGTGGAATAGGTGGTTATGAAAAGTTTATTGATTTTTTTTTTTTTTAACAATTTGGTAGAGAATTGAACTTTTGACCTCTTGATCACTTTAACTATGTTCATGTTAGTTTATTTAAACAAAAAAATATTAGTCGTTGATTTAAATACTAATTAGATTGATACATTTGCACCGATATCATTTGATTTATATACCTTTATTAATACAAGGTCGTTTTTTTTAAAAAAATTACAGATATGACAATTTCTATCACGCATAGTATGGTCTATCGGCGATAGAAATCTATCGCAGATAGTAGTCTATCACCTAAATTTTTTTATAGAATTTTAGTCCATCTTTTTTTTTTTTTTTTGATTACATTGGAGTGGGGGGATTCGAACCACAAACCTCGTGGTCGTCAACTAATACATATGTCAGCTGAGCTATGCTCGCTTTGGCAATTTTAGTCCATCAGTAGTCTATCGATATGATCTCATAAACACTCATTTTAAATTTATTAAATTTGTAATTATTTTAAGCATGATTGCAACCAACCTCGCTACTCATTAGATCAATATCTAAATTTGAAAACATTTATTTTGATTTTTTTTTTTAGCTTGAAATGCAAACCTCATAGGATTGAAAGTTAGGCTTAATTTTAAAAAACAAAAATTAAATACAAAATAGTTATCAAGATCCCAAGAACATTTGCCTTTGAAAGGCAATAAATCATATAAAATTCACTTCAATAAAACCAATGACAAACCTAAAGTTACCGCCAAAGCGAGCATAGCTCAGCTGGCATATGTATGACTTGATGACCAAGAGATCTGTGGTTCGAATCCCCCCACCCACAATGTACTTAAAAAAAAAAAAAAAAAAAAAAAAAAATCTAAAGTTACCAAACACAAACACATTAATAAAAATAAAATTAAACCCATCATATTTCAGCATTAAATTCTCTCATTTCAGATTTCCAAATCCACACTCTGTTTTTAATTCAATAAGAACCTCAATGCCCACTAAAAGCAACCCAAAAAAAAAAAAAACCCTAAAATGTATACAATTAAATAGAACTATATAATAAAATTAATTAAAAAAAAAAAAACAAGTTTCTGAAAACCCTAAAACAGAGACTAAACGCAAGCTTCCCTTCTGGGAGGAACAGAAAACAGAGCCTCAAGCTCAGGTGACTGAAAATAGCCATGTTTCGGTGGGTCCTGCTTCTTCCCATTACTTCCACCACCCTTCTTCTTCTTCTTCTTCGGCGGCGGTGGACAGTTGAACGCCGCCGGAATCCGGCACTCCCACCCGGTCGGTGTCGAACACTCTTCCTCGCAATTCGCAATCCCCTGTTTCGCCTCCATTCGCAGAGAAATCCCAACAGAGCTTTATTGTAATGTTGGGTTTGTAAGAAGGTGATGGAATTTCAAAACCCCGCCGTGGACGGTGGCGAGAGGTGGCGGATTTGAATGGAAATTTCGATGTGTTGTGTGAGAAGAGAGATATAAATGGAAGGCGGGGATGTGGGAGACAGCTAAGGGAGAGGAATCGTCTACGCGTCAATAGTTGACTGGGTCTCTCAGGCCGCCTTCCTTTTTCCTAATCTTTTTAATTTTTCACCAAAGCTAAAAACAATATAATAAAACTCTTCAAAAAAAAATTTCCTTTTTGCTTGTGTGCTGATAACTTATTATAAAAATAGGATAGTTTTCAAAGTATTTATAAAATTAAGGTATTTAAAATCGTGTAGTATGAACATGATTTACATGACGTGTCAACCTAAGCCGTGAACCATGAACACGAGTTACCTTCTAAGTCGTGTACCATGGACACGAGTTACATGTAACGTGACAGATCAACATAACATCTATGAAGCAAGTGAGGTGATCATAACTCGTGTCCATGGTACACGAGTTACATATAAATCGTGTCCATGGTATACGAGTTACTCCTACATCGTGTACCATGGACACGAGTTACCCTTAAATCGTGTACCATAGACACGATTTCTCTATATCGTGTCCATGGTACACGATTTAAGTACCCTAGTTTTGTAAATACTTATAAATCTATCGTATTTCTGTAATAATTTATTTAAAGTACATTATTAATATAAAAAATCCACTTGTGACCAATACCAATAAACTGGTTTATAATATTATATGTAATAATAAAATCAATATTAAATTATAATAAAATGATTTTTGACGTTTGATTTGAAAACATAAATTTGAAAATCATACATTTTTTAACATATAGTTGTATTTGATGTTTTTAAATATGTGTTTAGAACTTCGACCTCGGGTTGACCAAAACAAGGATCCCAAATTGTATGAATAATAAGTCTTACATGTAAAGGGTTGTCGACCCATGCTTCAAAATTGCCTTGCCAATATTAAACAAATTTTCAAATGTTCACAAAAAAAAAAAAAAAAAAAATTATTAATTGCTCGAAATGAAAAGTAAAAATATTTTGGTAAAGATGTTCTTCAATAATATCATCGTGACTTTCAAAGTCATGCGCAGTAGCAATACCAAACCAAATAGGACAAGTAGTAAGGTCTTGAACTAAACCTTAAAAATCTCGATGTCATAATGCCTTTCAAATCCTCCTAATCATTATTCGACTAGAATAATTTTTGATAAGATTTTTATAAATCATACCATTAGATCAACTAAATATTATATTATATTAAATATAAATTATTATTATTTAACTTATGAACTTATTCATGTTATAAATTTTTTTTTTTTTATAATTATTAGTTTACAATATGATATAATTTATAACATTTTATATTATATATATATAAATTTAACAAAAATAAAGGTAGTTTATAACATAAAATATTATTTATTCAAGTTGTAGACTATTAGGATTTTAGGGTTAAATATTTTATTTGTAATTATCACAAAGGAAAAAAAACTAAAATTAAAAATAAAAATAAAATTAGTATTATTAATTTTGAAATAAGGCGGTGAAAGTTTGAGTCGGTGAATGCGCGGCAAAAATGAAAAGGTGTGGTTTCAATCTGGACCGTACGTGTCCATGATTTCGTCACCGCCTGTCACCTGATACCGTATCTTTTTAATATTCTAAATCGCCGATTCATTCCCATCCCATATGTAAGAATGGGACCCATCTAACTCTAAAACCAATGTTCCATTATTCTTTTTTTTTTCTCTTTCTTATTATTATTACACTACAAATAAGGACAAACAAAATAAATGGTATAATACTTTATCGATGTCGCCAAAGCGACAGCTGACATATGTATGACTTGATGACCAAGAGGTCTGTGGTTCGAATCCCCACCCCCAATGTACTCAAAAAAAAAAAAAAAAACAAAATAAATGGTTAAATTATAAATAAATAAATAAAACACACTTTTTCATAATTGAAGGGGCATTTTTTAAATAATTTTTCTAGTTTAGAGGTATTTTTCAAACTAAACTCTTAAATTTAGGAGTATTTTTTATAATTTAACTCAAAAGAAATTAAATTTTGGAATTCCTCCTAAATGTCGCTTTTCGAGAATTCATTGGGAAAAATGTCCAAAATTAAATCATCAGAATAATGTCCACAGCGGTCTTTCATCTGACTTACTATTCCATGCTTCAGACGATTATATCCCTCCTAGATAATTCATACGCATAGCCTTACAAGTGACCGTGTATTCCGGAGCTCCCCTTAATTACTCCAACAACCTAACTTTTGGAGAATCGATTTATCTTTTGAAGAATTGGTTTATCAAATTAACATCTCCCAAAATGTTAGATTCTCTATTTTATTATTTTGAATTCGGTTAAATAAGAATATAACTAAGATTTTACTTTTATTTAAAAAAATATAGTCTACAGATTCGATATTTTTAAAAAATAGTTTATTTTATTTATTAACGTACTTCATTTTCGGGTTGTCTACGCCATCAAAATTTCCTACCTAGTCAGACCTCCCATTTTGCTTGTCGATCAAACATCTTCCACGAATACAAGGTATTTTACATTCCCATGTCTCTTGATTTTTTGTTCTCCAATGGATTCCTCCTTTAATCCCTTTATCATTTTCAATTTAGATGACTGCTCAACAAATAACAATTATGTATTGTGGAAAATGGGATGAAAATTGTCGGTATCGAGATTTCAACGTTGCAAACATACATGTCCCAACAGATTTGACCCTATTTCACCTCAATGACTCCATTCGTACAAAACTCTCATTTTTTGGAAACCAAGTTATCACCCAGCTGACAATGTATAAAAACGGTTCGAACCAATCGAGTTTAATCAGAATAAGTGAAGATAAAGACGTGTTATGGTTCGTTTCATCTACCTTTGATCGTAGCCCTAACGATATTTCAATCGTTGTAGACCACTGTGTGACGGATGTCCCAATGCCTTCAAACCAAGTATTAAGTCAGTGTAATCAGAACGAGGTCACAATTATTGGTTCTTCCATTTTTTATCCATCGTCTTCCTGTTTATCTTTTATTGAGAACTTTGTATTTCAAAGCAAGGATGACCTTCAAAAAACTGTATATTTACATGTTATAAATAATAGTTTTCAACTTCGCACCTTCAAATCAAGAGAAACAAACACGACGTCAGCATCAGTTAAGACAAAGTCTGAAGGGGTCACAAACTTGCTTTGAATTCCATGAGAGGCACCCCTGAAGATTCTTACGCCCTCCTTCTTGCGTTCCCAGCTGCCTTAATACAGAATAATTGAGGTAGTGCACTTTCATTTGTATTTAAATACGTTGTCCGTGTTACAGATACACTTTTAAATACGTGGTCCGTGTTACAGATACACTGTAATTTTACCTTATAATTTTCTCATCCCCGTTAATTACACTGTATTTACGTGTTTGCAGGCACATATACAACCAACAATTAGACGAGGAGGGAAGGTTCAAGTACTTCTTCATGTCCCTTTATTGCTCCATCCACGCATGGAAACATTGTTTTCCAACTATATCGGTTGACGGTGTAACAACTTAAGAATAATTTTTTTTTGTACTTTACTATTTATATCATTCCATTTTATTTTCTATCTTTCAATCAAATAATTTTTTAGTGTTCTTTAGTATTTTGTTTTTGATCTTTAGTAAAAATAAAAAAAAACAATGTCGTTTGAATCAAATAATATCTTGAATGTACTTTCCTTTTTACCCAGTTTCATGTATTTCATAATGTAAAATTGCATAATATTAATTATTGTTCATAAAAAAACCCAATTTTTATCGTTATTTTGCAACAAGATCTTCAATTTTACACATTCGTGATTGCACAACTTAAATGTTTATAGTTTTAAGAAAATTAGTTATAACGTATCTTAAACAAATTTGATTATTTTGGATGTTGACTAGCTGATTTTTACAGATCATTATAGGATTAATTAAAATGTTATTAAAAAAAAATTAGGAAGGGTATTTTAATCTTTAGTGCATATGTTGGTCAATACTAAATATAGTTTTTAGACAATTTTACCATAAAAAAAAATTTGTGAACACCAATCAAAATTGACAATTAATTTTGGATATTCTTCTACTTATCCCGTTAATTTTTTTTATTTTTTTTTAAATAATAAAATTGAAATAAAATTGGGTCTCAGATGAGCTGCGCAATAAAGCCCACTATTAAGAGAAGCCCATAACTTTAGAGATGATGGTTGGGCTTTAGGCTCAACCCCACGATGAATCAACCGAGAGTGAAATGGGTCAAGCCCATGAGAATTAGGCTCTAATAGAACAATCAAGCCCACTAAACCAATTGAATCATGGACATAATATTTGATGGGTTATTTTTGTTTTTTGACACGATAATATTTGATGGGTTAACTCTACTTGATAGGTCATTTGTAGCCTCAAATTATACAAATGTTAATGTCAAGTTTTTTTTTTTTTTAATTTTAGCTTTGTCATCAACATTTAGGTTCAACCTAGGATTAAAATGACCTATATGTCAATTTCACAATTGTTAAAAAGATATTAGATAAAATTATTGGCTGAATATTCAATAACGGTTTAGGAAAGTTTGGGCAAAAAAATAGTCGCATATTGAAAATCTCTCTTCTCATCTCATTCCTTCAGATTCGTAAATACTCTAAAATTTCGAACAACTAATGACGACCACGACGGTAGGTTCCCATTCACGATGAAGTTGATATTTGGGGTCTATAAGAAATAATCAGTTGGGAAGAACGTGAGGTGAACGGCCGACTCCTTGGCCACCCACGACGGATGACCTCAGGCCATCCCATATCGACTGTTGCCATGCCGTCAGCGCCCTGCATTGGGATGACGAGGGAACTGATGGGACACTCCTGCCTTATCCCATAAGGCAACAGTACAACAGTTCCCCTCAATCCGCCTTGGATCGAGGGGATCAAAAGATCCTCATCATAGGGACGTGTACGGATTGACGGTGATTGGTCCATACCAACCCTCCAAAGATCGTGGATCCTAATAATGAGGAAAGGACGGGTCATCCGATCGACCCACGATCTCCTACCCCATAAAACATGCCCATGGAAGCATGTACGATGTACGCACAAAAACGCAACCTAAAGCAATACACATCGCAACGAGTTCTCACTCGACTGCTCCTACTTACGCTCAAACCTCTCTAACTTAAGCATCAGAGCTCCATGGGCCTAACCCCATACCGGTGCAAGTTCATCTTCCTTCTTATGTGCAGGTACCTACTGGCTCCAACGACAACGACTTGCGGCGGAGAGCACGAAAAAGATGGAAGTCCGAAATCTTGTGCCAACAAACTATACTCAAGTTAGCAACAAAGAATATTCTTTAGGTAGTATTTCAATAGTGGTGGTAGCTTTTTTATTTATTTATTTATTTATTTTTTTCTTAATTTTTAGAGTATATAAAATAATAAATATAATTATCTCTCTCACTTTTTTTTTTTTTTTCTTTTTTTTGGAAAATTGAGAGTCAACGAAAGCTGCCCACATACTTTTCTTTTCCCTTATTTTAAAATTAAGAGAATTTCATTGGATTCCAAATATATTGGGTTTTAAAATTATGAAAATATCTATATAAATTTATTAATAATGTGAGGTTTGAGCATGAGGGCAGGAGTGGCTGCCACAACCTCTTCCAAGGGGGCTTTCAAGCCAATAATTTATAGATAAGGTTCAAAACGGAGCGTTTTGGGTTTGTTTTATAAAGAAATTGTTGAGTTTGATATTTGAATGGTACACAAAATTCAAAGCATCTCAGCCATTAGCATTTCTTTTTTGCTTTCAACTTCAACACATCTCTTTCCTCAACTGAAATTCAATTAATTTTCTGCCCAATTCATAGCCTAATATTCAATCATACTCCCAAAAAAAAAATATTCTCCAAAACACTAAATAGTAAGATAGTGGAGTTGTTGTCTAGTGAAATTAGTTAAATTAAGCGTATAATGAACAAAAATATGTGGCGTAGAAATTTCAGAATCAAAGAGATAAATGTCGGTATCTACTTATTAATAAATGAATTTAAAAAAAATTATTTTTTTAACACTTTTGTTGATGCAAGAATATGGACTCCTCAAGAGTAGGTTTCGAATGGTCAAGTTAAGTTGTGTAGTCTATGGCCGACCAACAAATAAAGATATGAAACTTGCACCGATGTGGGGTTGGTTCCATTGTACTCTGATGCTTAAGTCAATAAAGAGTTATAAGCTTAAGTGGAGCGTGAGTAGTGCGAATTGCGTACCTTTTTGGTTAAGGTGGACTTTGGTATATATAGAAGAGGATGGATGAGACGATGGTCAATGCTAGTCTGTATACCTCCTCCTCATGGGGATGAGATGGTCCTCGATCCCAAGCGGATTCAGAGGGATCGTCTTACTTTTCCCGTAATACGAGGTAGGAATGTCATCATTCGAATTTCAAAGGGGTCGATCGTGGCATGAACAAGGATCTCTAGATTGTTCGAAGGAGGATCCCGTAGGCCTCTTGATCGGACTCTAGGGGTCGATTCTAGGTCCTTGAGAAGGAAACGTGACGTCAGGTCAGTGACTTCACGCTGAGGTAGTCTGTGACGTCAGGCTGATGACCTCATGTCTAGGTGGCCTGTAACAACTTTACATATCTATCGTGGAGAAAGACTAACGACGTAAACAATTTTCCTCTTTTTCGTTATGAACGAGTGGCTATGATATAAAAAAAAATAATCTTATTAAGAGTTTTGTTTTCGATTTTTCCTAAATTCTATTTCGACCATAGAAAGTTAAAGTGGTTTATATATGATGACAAACATTAACTTGTTGTGTATATACTTCTTTTTTTATCTTATAATACTAAATTCCAAAGAATAAGTGATGAATTAAATCTACAATTCATTGATATCTATTACAAATATATACGTGTGGATTTGAATCTCCAACCTCAAAAAGAGAGAGTAAATGTAAATTACCGTTAAATTATGTTCATATTGACGAATCTTTTTCAATTACGTGGGAAGACAATTTTTTTAAAATTTAAAGTAAAAGAATTATTTAATTAATTATCTATTTTTTTTTAAAGATAAAATGTTAGTTACTAAATTGAAACTTGTGATTGACATTGAAATGATATACGAATAACATTCTAACAATAATCACTAGTACTATATTCAAATCAGTATTTCTTAATTATACGAGATGGTAATACTTTTAAATTTTTAAGGGAAATTTTTGTCTATGTGGTAGAAGTTAGGTATATATTTATAATTACTTAATTCAAGTTGGGGAGTTTTAATATGGTATAAGATATGAAATTGGAACATGTTGTTGTTGAACCCAAATGATGTATGAGTGACATTTTGACAACAACTTGAAACCTTATAAATAGATTTTTATTAAATGTACTGTTTAAATACAAGTCATATAAGTTGAAGGGGTTAAAAATAAATTATTATATTGGTATATTATGGTGTGAAAGAATAATATAATATTCCATAATTTGGAAGGTTCTAAAGAAAATGACTCATTTTAAATAGGGGGAAAATTAGATGCATATTACATATTCCTCTCCAACCTTAATGGGGCTCCTTGTAGGAAAGCCAATTCATGTGGAAAGGACTTATAATTATAATAATAAATAATATATTATTATTAGTAGTTGTAGTTTAATACAAAGATTAAATTTTCTCAAAATAATAATAATAATAATAATAATAATATCAAAGATTAATTATAGCAACTCTCAATGATATTATATTTGTGTGGATGCAATTAAAGTTTCCATAGTGCAATTTTTGTTGGAGATAATATGATGGTGAATTTCAAATTTCAAGTTTATGTTAAATTAAGTTTTTTTTTGTGTGTGGTTAAATTACCAATTTTATTCCTAGTTTGAAAATAATTCAATTGGTGTACATATAATTTCAAAAGTTTCATCTTAATCTTTATAGAACTTCTTTATCACATTATTATTTTTTTTAGGATTCAAGGTTAGAGATGTCCATTTTCTCCGTTCCGCTCCGAATGGAACGAGAAATTCCCGATTACACGAGAAATGAGGTAGGGAGCGGGGAATTGTTTTTGCCCCGTTAGCTAAACGGGGCAGGGACGGGTAATAACATACCCACCCCGTTTAATTTTTTTTTTTTTTTTTATATATATATATACATATATGTATAATATTTTCATAAAAAAACACACACATCTTGACAAGAAAGTTTATTAAATTAAATATATATAATATTAATCAATTTAACAAATAACATTATTTAAAAATATTGGTTAAAAATTAATTATTCGCCACGAAATTTATCGGCGGAGAATCTCCACCCCGTTCCCGCAAAATTAAACGAAAAATTTCGTAGGGACGAGTAATGAAATAGAAGACGGAGTCGAGGGCGGAGAAGGCACTACCCGGCCCCGCCCCACCCCATAGACATCTCTATTTGTGGTCAATAGTTCACCTTTAATTCTACATCGATTGTTTTGAGGATAATTATATTTTGGAAATGTTAAAAAAAATTAAAATTTTGGTAAATTAAAGAAATTATCAGTAACCAAAATTTTAAACATATAATAAAAACAAATCCTTATCTAACAGATTCTTAAGAGATTATATAGATTTTGTGTTTATGACTACCATAGATTGGCCCAAGGCCAAAATAAATAACTGAATTAATTATCACTAACATGGTAATACTTCAAGTATTCTTCTATAAAAAGATTAATAATTTAAAATTCTATTTAAATGAGTTATTAAAAATTAATATGAAGCTAACTCAATTATATAGTGTATTAATTAGTATCCAATAGGCCAAAGCGAGCATAGCTTAGCTGACATATGTATGACTTGATGACCAAAAGGTCTGTGGTTTGAATTCTCCATCCCAATGTACTCAAAAAAAAAAAATAAAAAATTAGTATCCAATAGAGATTGTTTTTTTAGTACAGATAGAAGATTCGAACCACAGACCTCATGGTCGTCAACACATACATATGTGATGCTCGTTTTTGCAATCAAAAAAACCATTAAGAAATAATAAGGATGACTTGAGATTAAAGAATGAATTAAACTTAAATTTGTGTTTCTCAATTTTTTTTAATTTTTTTTTTTGGTATAGTGTTTCTCAAGTTTTGTTCTAATAACAATGAAACATAAAATATTTAACTAAAAACACTCATTTTTTAAAATTAAATTTTGGAATTTGTTTGTCCAAAGTGAATCTATCACAATTATAATTATTGAAAATGGCATTTTGACTTAGTTTCTTAAGAAATTTATTTCAAGTAAATGATTACTTTAATTTCTAATGATCAAGACTGGTTGGTTATTGGTTAAATTAATGGGTTTGTCTTTTTGGAAGAAGTGCTTTTGTTGAGCTTATAAGTCTTTGTTTTAATTAAACAACATATAATAACAGGGAAGAAAAAGAGAGGTGAAAATGACATGTTTGATTAATGTTATATGTTATTTTATAACATTTGTGTTCAATTCATTTAAAATAAACCATTATTTTTTTTTAAGCATGGTTCCAAAAAAAAAATATAATTGTATATATTTACATATGTCAAAGCAAATGACCTTTTTTACATCATCAAATATGTCACACCATACCATATAGAAAAGGCCAAATGAATTAAATATAAGAAGAAATTGTTTTTGGTGGGGTGAGATAATAAAGTCTTACAATTATATATTGATTTTAATTTTATTATAAATATAACTGCCCACAATAACCTAATTCAACTTACATGATATATCATTAACTAAAAGGTCATAGATTCAATCCCCACATTAATAAAAATGTCGTTGAAAAAAAAAATCCTAAAGAAATATCAAATCTACTTATATCATTAACTAAAAGGTCATAGATTCAATCCCCACATTAATAAAAATGTCGTTGAAAAAAAAATCCTAAAGAAATATCAAATCTACTTATAGTCAATAAGGCAAAAACAATGTAAATGACACTAATATTTATAATTATTTAGTAAATGAGTGGTCCAAATAAGACGTCTAACATTATTTAGATCTTGGATTGGTAGATCATATGAATCATTCTAGAGATAGCCATGAGAATTCTTTGGTCCAAAATAAAATTCGCCATAATTGATAGAAAAGATGCCTTTTTTCTTTAAGATGCATGCATGGGCTTACTAAAATTATTGACTCTAGCTATGGAAATGTTCATTTAATTTACCCCACAAATGATAATAGATACAACTTGTCCTTGATGATAAAAATAAATTGGCATTATTCTCTTCTTCTCAACCTTGATTTTTTTTTTAATGGGTAATAGTGACGAGCTTTTGATGTAATTTTATAGAGGGATGATTACTAATCACATTAATGTATGAATTGTCTATTATTTTTCTATATATAATCATGGTTTGTGAAATTTAAGTATCATATACTTCATTAACATTTACTATCATTTTTAACAAAATGATATCTCATCCCATGGAGAGTCGTCTAGGAAATGTTGAAATGCTTTCTCGAAGGCCAAAACATTCCAAAATGCTAAAATTTGTTGCAGAAAAATCTACTATATAATCTCATAGGTCCTAATAGAACAAATTTGGCAAAAAAAATGCGTAAAAACTAACCTAATTAAAGTGTTTTTTCTGCAAGAAATATGAGGAAACGTCTGCCCATCTGATGTGGAAATGCAAAGTTACTAGGGACATTTGACCTCGTTTCCTAGTTACTAATGTTGATCTTCTCTATGATGCCAAGACTTTTTAGAGCCTTCAGGACCATTGGAACTGGCTTTTAGAGCGTGACTCCACTGCTGAGTTGGACAAGATTGTGGTGATCGTGTGGCAAGTATGGGAAGCAAGGAACAAACTCTTTTTTCTAGGGGATACCGACAAATGTTGATACTATGAGTGGTTCCATTGCAAGACGCATTGATGAAGCAACCTTCTCGTGCTCCTTCAATGACGGTAGACATGGGTTGGATCCCCTAGCTTCAAATATATGGAAGTTTAATTCTGACACAACGTGGAGTCCCATTCGATAACTAGGTAGTTTGTGATGGGTGTTGTGAGGCTATCTTGGTTATGTCCACCATACATGTTTGAATAAGATCTCCCAAAGATGGGAGACCCAAGGTTCTCAAAACAATAGCTATCGTCGAAGGTCTTGTTAACCCTCCTTAGCTGAATCATTGATATATGATTGTGGAATCCAACTTTATAGAGGTGGTAAACCTGCTAAATAACGTGACTACAGACCTTACGAAAGTTATTTTTTCGTCGTTGCTGCCAAAATGTTGGCTCGTGGTTGTGGGGACGTCTCTTTTACGCATGCTCATTGTAGACATAATGTTATGACACACTCTCTTTGATGTAGTAGGATTCGTGGTTAATTAGATATTTTGGGTTAATTTCTTGGTTAATTAGAAATATGATTGCTTTCTTTGATTAATTAGGATTATGTTTAGTTTCCTTGGGTTGTTAGGATTAGGATTAGTTTTCCAAATCCCTATAAATAGAGCATTGCTCCTTTGTATTCATTAACTTTTGATTCATAAATAATACTTGGTTGATTCTTGGAGAGAATTCTCCTTTTATCCTCTTAGGCTACACCAAATTGGTATCAGAGCATCCGTCTGGGCCAACGTGGCTGCCACCGGTGGAAGACCGGGAAACTCTTGTTGACGTTGATCGCAAGAGGGAGTTTCGTGAGTTGTGCTCGTTGTTAAACAACCCACATTTTATTTACAAGAGTTTACCTTTTAGAGTATTCTCTTTTCAAGAAACAAAGGGAGTTTTCAAGAAACAAGTAAGAAAGTTCAAGAATGGAATTTTACAGTCCAAGAAGGGAGTTTAAAGTCAGAAAATCCACTTCCGGATTTGAATCACGACCAAGAAAGGCGGAAGCCTATTCAAGCACCCACTTAAATCCCTACACCAATCACAAAGCCTTAGAGGAAATCAAGAAAGGGGTGGTTGAAATTCGACATGTTTTGGATAATATGTCTAACATTGTGGATCGTTTTAAAACCAAAAAACAAGAACTCGAAAATGCAAGAATGACATATTTTGAAAGTAGTAGTCAAGAAAATGGAGCATTCACCCGAAGTCAAGAACTCATGGATCATATGAGAGAGATTCAAGAAAATACAATGGGAAGGCCTCTAAAACATCAATTTTCAAGATTCATGAATCAAGATTCTGAAAGTTCGAGAAAAGAAGTTTTTTTCCACGAAGATACACACCAAAATTGTGAAGATAGACAAGAAGAAATGCTCCAAGAACAGAAAGTCGACCTTCCAAAACATGTTGGGAACATTTTTTATCATGATAAACTCCAAGAATGCCGAAATGAAGGTTTCTTGGTTCAAGATTCCAATTGTTCCAACGAAGAAGATGGTTTTTTTCATGGACTTGGAGTTAAAGATTCTGATTTTTTCAACAAAGAAGAGGAGTGTTTTCTAAAATTTGAAAATTATTTTGACGAGGAAGATAAAGTTGAAATTCTTGAGGTTGATGTTCGAAGATATTCAAATAAGGGTATTATTCTTAAGTTTGGAACTTCAAGAGAATTTTCAAGAAAATTCCTTCAAGAATCTAATTTTGATTTGTTACATGAAAGACTAAATCCTTCACAAATTTGGTCAAGTCAGGAAGACATCTTTATGAAAGCAGTTGAACTTTGTTTCACTAAAAAAATATGTGTATTTGGAGGAATTTTTGAAAACTACTGGATCCTATTGCATATGATTTTGGATTGGCAAGACTTTTGGCATATAAACCAAACTTTGGGGAGCATTGGTACACTTTGGCGTGTTGATGAAATTAGAACGCCATTTTCAGTTGGAGTTTTTTGCAACCATCGACTGAAACATCTTTCTAGTCGGGCAGTTCACTTGTTTCTACCTATCTTCATTTTCTTTTTTAAACTCGAGGACGAGTTTTTTTTTTTTTGGAGGGATAGAATATGATGTAGTAGGATTCGTGGTTAATTAGATATTTTGGGTTAATTTCTTGGTTAATTAGAAATATGATTGCTTTCTTTGATTAATTAGGATTATGTTTAGTTCCCTTGGGTTGATTTCTTGGTTAATTAGAAATATGATTGCTTTCTTTGATTAATTAGGATTATGTTTAGTTTCCTTGGGTTGTTAGGATTAGGATTAGTTTTCCAAATCCCTATAAATAGAGCATTGTTCCTTTGTATTCATTAACTTTTGATTCATAAATAATACTTGGTTGATTCTTGGAGAGAATTCTCCTTTTATCCTCTTAGGCTACACCACTCTTGCACACAAAGCTTTGGAAGAGCAAATGTCTGCTATTCTTCAAATCTCTTACTCTTAGTGGTTTATTTTTTTAGTTTCTAAAGAATCGATTGTGTAGTCTCATTCTAGTTTTTTCTCAATATATATATAGTTCGAATTTCTCACATATCTTGCCAACAAGAGTATAACTCAACTAACATAATGTATGAACTAGGGGTGTTCAAAAAACCCGCAACCCACGAAACCCAACCCAACCCAACCCAACTTTTCGGGTTGGGTTGGGTTGGGTTTTTTTTTAATATGGGTTGGGTTGGGTTGCTATTTTGAAAAACTGAATTTTCGGGTTGGTTCGCGGGTTGAACCAAAATTGGCTCGCGGGTTGAACCAAAATTGGCTCGGTTCAACCCGAACCAACCCGAATTCAATATATTAAAAAAAAAAAAATTATATATATAATAAATTCAATATATATTTTTTTAAAAAAATTCATTCGGTGATTTTGAAAGGAAAATCAAGGATTAATGATGATTTTGAAAGGAAAATCAAGAATTAAGAAATTTGATTAATGATAATTTTGAAAGAAAAATAAGGATTAAGAAATTTCATTAACGATGATTTTAAAGTTAATTAAAAAAATAAATATCTATTAATTAAAATAAAATAAAATAAAAAAATGTCAACCCGTCAACCCAACCCAACCCGAAAATTGGAGGGTTGGGTTGGGTTGACAGAAATGTTGGGTTGGGTTGGGTTGAGAATTCACCAACCCGAAATTTTCGGGTTGGATTGAAAAACCCTCCAACCCAACCCAACCCATGTACACCCCTAGACTATGAACCATGAACAAAAGGTTTCAGGTTCGAATTTCTCTTCCCCACGTTATAAAAAAAAATAGTCATCGAAAAGATATAGAAGTTACAATAATACTATGGCATTAACACTTTTGAAAATCTACATTCTTACAAAAATTCTAAAAAAAAAAAACATTTTTCAACAACATATTTTAGGTATGTCTTTGAAAAAAAACATATTTTAGGTATGTCTTTGAAAGTTTACTTTCTTAGAATTAATTAATTAAATATTTATATAGAAATTTCTCTATGAATTTTTTAATCTTTGTAATCAATTCAATATAAAACTGCCCCCAATATTTTATTTTATTTTATTTTTTAAAATTAAAATTTAATCTCTTCAATTTGAAATTCAACTTTCAATTTTTTTAAAATGGTCAATATTTTATTTTATTTTATTTTTTAAAATTAAAATTTAATCTCCTCAATTTCAAACTCAACTTTCAAATTTTCAAATTTTTTAAAATTTACGAATCTACTAGATTCCAAAATTAAAATTTGAATATTGTGTGATAGAGAATTCAAATTATGTTTTTTCTGTTCCTGAAAAAGAATTCAAATTATGTTTTTTCTGTTCCTGAAAACAGTTTCTAGATTTAGTCATCCAAACAATATAAATTCTAAAAGCAAACATTATATTTTTTCAGTGTCCAAATTTTGATTATAATTAAAAAAAACAAATAAAACAATTTAAATAAATATAGTATTTCAGATTATAAATTAAATTGATTTTTGTCAAATTTATATATGTATAATATAATAAATTATAAATTATATGATATTGTAAAATAATAATTATACAAAATTTATCAAATAAAATATGTTCATAAACTTATTATTAATAGTTTTATATTCAACCTAATATTTAGTTAGTAACTACAACTAGTTTTAGTTTTATGATTTATAAAAATCTTATCAAATATATGTTGAAGAATTAGTTAAATTGATATCCAATTTCTAGATCAACTCTGTTTTCATTCAATTACTTATTTTAAAATTTCTTTTAAAATTTCTGTTTTCAGATCACCAACCAAACCGATGTTCTATTAAACCTATAAAATTTAAGTTTACATCTAATACATCAATTGATTTTTAAATTTTTTGATATTAGAAATCTATTAGATATTTTTGAAAATTTAGAGACTAAATAAATACAAAACTCAAAATTTAGAGACTAAACTTATAATAATTACTCAGGGATGATTTTTTTATTTTAATAATAATTACTTCTTTTAATTTTTTTTCATAGAAGAATAATAATTAATCCCTACCAAATAAAAATAGTGAAGGAAAATTAGAATTGTATTGCATCCGTTGATGTATCTTTCGAACAAGTCAACCAAACTCACCAACTTGAAGGAAGAGCAATAATTAAATCCAAACCCAATGATATATTTTTATGTGTATATTATTAACATAAACTATACAATATAAATTATAATATAAAGTCATGATCATAGCCAGCCCAAATGCTTCATATAATTGAGAGAAAGAGTTGGGAAAATTGTTCTTTAATTAGACCCAGCAGAGCAATTCCACACCTTTCTCTCTTTTCCAATTTTTTATAAAAATAAAAATAATATTATATATCAATCTTTTCTCTCATTATTTTATGCCACCACTTTATTTTATTTTATTTTCTTGTTGTTTTCCTTGCTTGGTGTGGTTGTTTTGTATAATCAAACTTTCTTCTCAAATTCTTGACTTAGCCCAAAAAATTAGATCCCTAAAGAATCTATGTACCTTTCATTTGAGGTTTAGATGTGATTTTTTCTTCTCATTTTATTTAATTACTAGAACCATTAATATGATTGACTTTGGAAAAATATATATTAATTGTAATTCATCTCTTAAAATAAAATATCTACACGATGATTGAGGAGGATGCATATATTAATTACATTTTCTTCTTCATTTGAAAAATATTAGTTTGTCTTTATCGTTTACATGAAAAAATAATCATGTGCGTGCAAAAAAAACTATAAGCTACAAAAAAAAAAAAAAGTATCTTTACTAGCCAACCTAATTTTTCACAAAATGTAATCATAGAGGATTTTACTATAAATCCATTGATTCCATATATTACTTCTTGTGGCCCATAGCGACAAGAATAGGGCAAATGTCACTATCACGACAACAAATTTTAAAAATATCTCCCTAATCGAGCCACAAAGAAAAGGTTAAAATAAAAACGGTCTAATCACTTAAGATTTGATAAAAAAAAAATTATTTGGCAACGAAATACCATATCATCGTGAAGCCTAAGTTATAAGTTACAACAATAGTAAAACGACTCAAACTATTGTCAAAATGAGTATAGTTTAGCGGTAATTGACCTGAATTTCTTCTCTCTCGAAGTCGGAGATTCAAATCCTCTAAAAAACGATCGATATGTAGAAATTAATCATTATTTTTGGTTGAAAACTCTAATTCCGATATTTTAGAAAAATGATCTAAAGTCTATACAACTTTTAAAAAATGATAGAAAATTAAAACCAAGATTTTAAAGATGAATGAAACATAAGGATTAAAAAAAGATAATAATGGTAAAGTGATAGACATGATGAAAAACAAAACAAAATTTGATGATGTATGGTTTTGGAATAATGAATTAATTAATGTGTCATCATATGTTAGTAATTTAATGAGGGGTAGCTATGTCGTTGGTCTGTGATACACAATACATTTGACTCGTCGTTTTCATTATTGCTTAATTAATTTAATAATTCCAACTTCCCCCAATCATTCACACCTTATTTCCGTGTTTTGTGTGCTTTTCTTTCCTACCCTTAAAACCTTTTTTATTTTGCTTAAAAACCCTCAATGATTACACTTTTTATATGATACCTTCCTCACCCACCTCTTTCCCCTTGTCTTTTTAATTCAATATGACTCGAGGTAAACTTAAATAAGTGATCAAATTAACTATTACTTTGGTTAAAAAAACAAATTTGACTCATATTAGAGCGTCGCGATGACATATCGCTTTTGGCAGACGAAAACACGCTACATAGTTGTGGTATTTGTACGAATGATCCTCCCTTCGGGAGACCTAAATTTTTTTTACCTTCCTTTGAAATATTATGTTTTTTGACCCTTCTTTCGTGATAAACAAGTGTTTTCTCCTTATGAAAAGTCATTTGTATCATTTGCTTATCACGAGGGCATCATAGTTGTCTCATCGTGATTGTGTTTAGTAAAGGGTAGTACAGACTTTGTGCACTTGTTTATCACGAGAGAAGGTCAAAAAACATAAATTTTAAAAATTCGGGTAAAAAAACCTCATGACCCCCGAAGGGTGGGTCATTCGTACAAAACCCCTACATAGTTTATAGCGTTGAAACATTGGTTACAATGTCTCAATATTGTCCCAAGTATCCTCAATGTCGTGCAGATTTTCTCAACGTCGGGAGCAGTGTCACGATGTTACAATAATTCATTTAAATATGTTTGGTTGTTTTTAGGTTTCAATAAAAGTGATAATTTTGTACTGACTTTTTTTCTTCAACAACTCTTATGTGTGTGCGACAGTAAGCATTTTGTGAGTGAGTTAACAAACTGTATTGACGACCATTTTTTGTCGAATTGAGTATTTCTTTTGTTATTTATCTTAAGCTACTAGATTGTGGTGTTTGGAAGTCAGGTAGTCCTTGTTGGACTATTTGAATGTTGATTTGTACTACAAGTGTGAGAGTTATTTGTAATCTTCATTATAGTAGAACATGTTATTGCAGAAGACTAGACATAGTTTCATGTTTGGGGCAACTCTGTTGTTTTACTGACTGGTTTGGCTTCGTATATAGAGAAAGGGAGATATTTTGTGTATTCCGCCGGTTCTCCGAACAATTTCTTAGTCATTAAATAGTACTTAGATACAATATTGTGTGTCACATCTTTGTGTATGTTACACTTGTATATTATGAGACATCACTTTCAAATTTCACGTGGTGTTATTCAACTATTTGATTTAACGTATCAATAATAATTAATATTTCAGAGGAAAAAAAGTTGATGTGTAATCCAAGTAAATAAGCAAACATCAAATTATAAGATTTATGAGTGTTACCATTAAACTTTTTAAAAAATTACATAACAGTTTTAATCTCATCTTAAACTTATACAAATTTTATTTTAATTCCTCCTTTTAGTATATTATCTTTAGATCATAACCTTTGCATAAATTTTTTTTTTTAAATAAAATTAAGAGAAAAAATTAATTTGTACCCTTAAACTTTAGAAGTTGTATCAATTAAAATTTTAATCTAAGAATTGTATCAATTTAAACCCTGGAAAAGTCTATCAATTTACATTTTTTTGTTAAAATTTTATTTTAAAAACGTTAATTTAACCAAATGAAAACTTATAATTTTAGCAATTAAACCCATAAACTTTCATAAGTGAATCAATTGTATGAAAGTTTAGAGGTTAAAACTGACACTTATGAAAACTAACCTTTTTTTCTAAAAGAGGGTGTAAATTGACACTTATGAAAATTTAGGACAGTTGTATGAAAGTTTAGAGGTTTAATTGATAAATTAGAAGTCTCCACACCACACGTGTGAAAACTAACATTTTTCTAAAATATGGTATAAATTGATACACTTATGAAAGTTTAGGGTTTAAATTGATTTTTACCTTTCATTTTCTTTTTATCAATTATTGCATTTAATATCGTTTCGAAATTCAAATATTTATTTATATAACCAAATCCAACATAATTCAATTATGGGGTTTCTAGATGTGGGATCCTCAACATGGTGTCCCTAGGAATTCACCATTCTTATGACGGATCTCATTTTTTGAACCGAATACCCATTTGGGCTTGATATCATATTAAACATCATAGAATTTTATCTTAAAATCAATTGGTGATAGAAGGAGTAACCCAAATATGTTATATTGTGAGTGAGATTTCTTCATCTTTACGACGTGTGATCTTCAACATGATCCTCTTATATATATATATATATAGCACTAATTATGAAATTGGATTAAAATAGAAAGTAGCCTATGGAGAATGGGATTTGGTAGACTTGCAAAATCTTTACATAGCGTATTGAAGAAGAAAGCATCACCAACTAATTAATGTGGATGCCAAATGATATCATTTTTGCATTATATTTGTCGTCTATTAAAATTGTTAATTATTGGCTGTTTGTATTTTCAGAAAAAATAAAAAAAAAACAAATTATTGGCTGTTTGTTTCTTCTCAAAAAAGATAATTCTTTTTTATTTTGGTATGATTTTTCTTTTCTTTTTTAAAAGAAATAGACACATTTCATTTCCTAATTACTTATTGCATTTTCTTTGTTTTCTTTATACATCTCAATAATTGGGGGAGAAAAAGATGGAATTCGGACGTGGGATTTCTACCTCCATTAGAATATAAAACCCATTAACCAATTTGGTTTACGGGTTAGATTTGTTTACATATTAAGGGCTACAAATTAAAATATCATTCTTAAAAAAAAAAAAATATATATCTAGTTTCTATTTGTTTCTTAAATTTCAAAATGTTACAATTGATTCGTAAATTTTAAAATGTTACATTTTTACCTCTGCGTTTTGAGTTTAGTTTCTATCTGATCTCTTAATGTGTTAAAATAGTTCGTGGTTATAATAGTTTGTGAATAGTAAATATTGAAGACAGTGTAGTTACTTAATTGACTATGAGTTATAATAGTCGGTGGGTCAAACGTGGGTTGAGTTATTATAACCTAGTCTTCCTTACTACAACTTGATGCCTCAAACACCCCTTTTAGATTTTAAGATAGTTTTTTTCACTAAAATTCAGTTGTGGTTGTTGGTGTTAACTTTTCATTTTTTTTTTTTTAAGAAAGTTAGTGAAAACTAATTAATAGGTGTGCCTCGTGGTTAGGGTCGTTGATGACTCCTTTGTCTATTAGCATTCCTCCGTGAGATTTATTTCTTTGAGTTCTTTCTGTCTCTTCGTTTTCTGTTCTTGAGTGTCATGATCTCGGACTGTGGGACCTCTCGCTTGCTTTTAGTAATATATATTACATTTGCAAAAAAAAAAAAAATATTAAAACATAGGAGATCAAATGAAAACTAAACTCAAAACTCAAAGATAAAAGTATATCAATTTAAAATCTAGTGACCAAATGAAAACTATATTCAAAATTCAGCGTGATATTTTTCCAATTTTTTTCGGAGGGTAAAATATACTTTGGCCTTTAAAATTTAAATTTAATTTTTATTTGGTCCTTGTCTATTAAAATTCTACATTTTTGGTATTTAACATTTTAAAAGTGACATATTGAGCTTTTCTAGGTTTAAATTAGATGGAATTTTCTATTCTTTATAATTTTAGTGATGAGTTAGAAATTATTTCAAATTTTAGTGTCAATTAAAAACCAATTTCAAACTCTAGGAATCAATTAGAAATCAAATACAAATCTCGAGATCCAAACATGTTATTTTTGAAACTTCAACGATCAAATAGAAACTAAATTTAAAATTCAAAGACGAGAAATGTATGATTTAACGTGACGTAGAGGAACATTATTGGAAGGAAACAAAAACATTGAACCTATAAACATAGTACACAACAATTTGTTGCAGCAGAAAGTATATAGAAAAATAAAAAATGGCTAAAAAACTCCATTTTTGGGGTCCTTAGCTAAAAGCTTCGTACTGATGAAGGGCTGGCAAATGAGCTGTGTTATTTTGTTCACACTTTTGATTTTACTTTACGACTGTACCATGTGAATGTGATCATCATCCACAACCCTCCATAAAATACACTGCTGCCTCACACCCACCACCACCTAATCAACCCTTTTTTTTTCTTTTTTTTATAGAGAAAAATTAAATTTACGTGTCGATTTTTATCTCGTTGTTTCGATACAATGGTTTACTCTTGATTTTCATTTAGAATAGAATGATATATATACAAAATAATTACTAAACCTAATTTTCATATTAAGTATGGAATAAGATAGAGACATAAATGTAAATTCATAACTTTTCGATATAGATATTTCCTATAATATCTTCTCTAGAGTTGGAGCATGAAAGATTACAAATATCCAACTTGAAAATAAAATGAAAATAAGGTAAAATATTATGGTAAAAAAATTTGCAGCCTCCAAACGCAGTCGGTATTGTAAACTTCAAGTCAATGCTCATTGCATCTTTAATTTTCAAAAGCTTTCAAACGTTGGTTGATACTTCAATCTTCAGGTCGATGCTCACATGGCATCTTTAATTTTTTGCGGGCATTCACATCATTGCTTTGACCACGCAATATATAAAAAAAATATGCGAATCCGAATGCGGGTCGGTGCTCCTCATGACCGATTAAATTTCATGGTTTTTCACCAGGAGAGGACGAATCAATTACCCTTAGTGTTCCCTTCGGTAATTTGAAGGAGAGGAAAATCAGTTTGCGCTCTCAATGTTCTGTTCATATCATTCATCGAATCGAAGGAGAGAAATAATCGTGGGCGAGAGTTTGGTATGATTTTGAAGTTATTAGGATCTAAACTTTGATACCATGACAAAACAATGTTTTCCTTTTGATTTCTATTTAGAATAGAATGATATATATACAAGAGAATTACTAAACCTAATTTCTATATTAAGTATGAAATAAGATAATCGTGGGCGAAAGTTTTTGTATGATTTTGAAGTTATTAGGATCTAAACTCTCATACCATAACAAAACAATGTTTTCCTTTTGATTTTTATTTAGAATAGAATGATATATATACAAGAGAATTACTAAACCTAATTTCTATATTAAGTATGAAATAAGATAATCGTGGGCGAGAGTTTTTGTATGATTTTGAAGTTATTAAGATCTAAACTCTCATACCATGACAAAACAATGTTTTCCTTTTGATTTTTATTTAGAATAGAATGATATATATACAAGAGAATTACTAAACCTAATTTCTATATTAAGTATGAAATAAGATAATCGTGGCGAGAGTTTTGTATGATTTTGAAGTTATTAGGATCTAAACTCTGATATCATGACAAACAATGTTTTCCTTTTGATTTTTATTTAGAATAGGATGATATATATACAAGAGAATTACTAAACCTAATTTCTATATTAAGTATGAGAATTACTAAACCTAATTTCTATATTAAGTATGAAATAAGATAAAGACACATCCATGTAAATAAACTCTAAACCCTAACGCGTTTGTTTTGATATAAAATATATATATTTTGAAATTTTTGGGCGGCCTCCCCCAAATGAGAAAAACAAAATAGGCACTACTTGGCCTTGAACTCAGGTGCTCATGCAAGCAATTTTTTTTTTATTACCACTAAGGCAAGATAAGTTATTAATAATTTAAGTGAATTAGATTTTACTAATAGTATATTGTCTCCTTTGATGATGATGAATGAAGATTGATGGCATTTGATTTTTCCTCTCCTTCGAATTATTGAAGGGTGTACTGAAAAAGCTCAAATTGTCCTCTCCTTTGATGATGGATGAAGGGAACACTGAGGCGAAAACTTCTCCTTCGAATTACTAAAGGGAACACTGAGGTGAAAATTACTTCGTCATCTCCTTCAACCACCATGAGATTTAATCTGCAATGAAGAGCACCGACCTGCGTTCGGAAGTTCGCAGATTTTTTGATATTGCGGGGTCAAAGCGATGATGTGAAGCCCGCATAAATTTAAAGATAGCATGTTGGCATCAACCTGAAAATTGGAGCACCAACCACCGTTTGGAGGCTCTTGAAAAATTAAAGATGCAATGCGCATCGACCTGGAGTTTGCAACACCGACCCGCGTTTGGAGGCTGCATATTTTTTTTTTAACACAATATTTTATCTTATTCTCATTTTATTTTCAAGTTGGGCATTTGTGATTTTTCATGCTCCAACTTGAGGGATGGTGAAATTATCTATGTTAGGAAACTAGTTAGAGTTTAGTTAGTATTTAGTTAGCATTCCTATATGCTTTGGGAAATTAGGGTTGTATAAATACATATCATTTGAATGAAAAATCAAGAGGAAAATCAGTTTGCGCTCTCAATGTTCTCTTCATATCATTCATCGAGTCGAAGGAGAGAAATAATCGTGGGCGAGAGTTTTGTATGATTTTGAAGTTATTAGGATCATCTAAACTCACCAGGACAAAACAATGTTTTCCTTTTGATTTTTATTTAGAATAGAATAATATATATACAAGAGAATTACTAAACATAAAGACACATCCATGTAAATAAACTCTAAACCCTAACGGGTTTGATTTGATATGAAAAAAAAATATATATATATACTCAGGTGAGCAATTGTTTTTTTTTTTTTTTGCAACGGTAGTTTAATTAAAGCGAGGATTGAACCCATAACCTCATAGTCACGGGCACAACCTTATGCCAATTGAGCTATGCTCGGTTTGGCTTAAAATTTGCCTTTATGGGCGGTATATAATGCAGTTAAATATTTTAAATCATTCATGCCCCGTTTGCACGGTGCAGGATCAATCAACCCCCACTCTGGGCTAGCTAGATGATGCGCTCACTCACCCGTTGCACCAAGTGGTTGTTTGATAATTTTTATGAAAATCTGCCCTAAGGCAGAATCGACTCTCTGCTATCTTAGGCGAAGCGCTCACCCACTGCACCAAGTGGTTGTTCGATTTTAAAAATTTGCCTTTATGGGCGGTATATAATGCAGTTAAATATTTTAAATCATTCATGCCCCGTTTGCACGGTGCAAGATCAATCAACCCCCACTCTGGGCTATCTAGGTGATGCGCTAACTCAAGGCAAGATAAGTTATTAGTAATTCAAGTGAATTAGATTTTACTAATAGTATATTGTCTCATTTGATGATGATCAATGAAGATTGATGGCGTTTGATTTTTTCTCTCCTTCGAATTATTGAAGGTTGTACTGAGAAAGTTCAAATTATCCTCTTCTTTGATGATGGATGAAGGGAACACTGAGGCGAAAACCCTCATTCGAATTACTAAAGGGAACACTGAGGTGGAAATTACTTCGCCATCTCCTTCAACAACCATGAGATTTAATCTGCAATGAAGAGCACCGACCTGCGTTCAGAGGCTCGCAGATTTCTTGATATTGCGTGGTCAAAGCGATGATGCGAAGCCCGCGTAAATTTAAAGATGACATGTTGGCATCAACCTGAAAATTGGAGCACCAACAACGTTTGGAGGCTCTTGGAAAATTAAAGATGCAATGCGCATCGACCTGGAGTTTGCAACATCGGCCCGCGTTTGGAGGCTGCATATTTTTTTTTTACCACAATATTTTATCTTATTCTCATTTTATTTTCAAGTTGGGCATTTGTGATTTTTCATGCTCCAACTTGAGGGAGGGTATTAAGGAATTATCTATGTTATGAAGCTAGTCAGAGTTTAGTTAGTATTTAGTTAGCATTCCTATATGCTTTGAGAAATTAGGGTTGTAGTATAAATACATATCATTTGAATGAAAAATCAATAAGAAAATACAAAAAATCACTGTGATTTAACAAATGTCCTTCCGAGTCATTTCCTTCTCCCAATTAATATTTATTTTCACTTATTGGATCTTCCACAAATGTTAGTGTGTTGATATATTAAATTTATAGGAACCCATAAACTTTTATACTTTTTGGTTGATTGGTGATTTAACAAAATTAGTGGGTGAGTTTAGTAAAAGTCGAATATAATGTAAAAATTGTAACATTTGTCTAAATATAGGGTTCAATTGGATGAAATGTTAATCCGAGTACACTGGATAAGACATCAATTATCATTCTAACGACGGTGTATTTGTACGGATAATCCGCCCCTTAGAGGGCGTAATGCATGTCATTTGACCCACCTCTTTTAAAACACATGTTTTCTGTCCTTTTGTTGATGTCATCAGCACTATCAATCGTGTGAAAAGTATGCAGTTGATCCCTTGCACTCATCCATCCTCTAAATTCTTGATTCTCCCTATTGTGATTTCGAACATTCATGGTTTTTCTTCTTTGTGACGGAGGGAGAGGAAGAATCGCAAAGACCATTTAGATCTGAAAAAAAAATAGTAAATGTTAAAAAAAGAAAGAAAAAAAAACCTTGTTTTTTAAAATTATTGGTATATGTATTGTTAATAGATTGAGCTGTGTACGACTCAATCTCTTTTTATGATTGAGTTGCACACGTCACGAAAAAAGAAAAAAATCATTGGTTTTATTTAATATTTATTGCATTTTCCATGATTTTTCCCAGCCCATAATAACGTAACAAACCTTCTATTTGCCTAATTTTATTTTACTTTTGATTATGAAAATATTTAAAATGTTCAAAATTAAACCTACTTTTAGTTGCGTGGCTTACAACATATAAAAAAAAACTTTTACAACAAATAATTGAGTTCGTCGTAATATAAGAATTATTATTCGAGCTTCAATTATTTTATTTAACTTTTTCTTCTTTCATTTCTAATTTCATGGCCATTATTAATTTATTTATACATGTTTGATGAGTGATTTTTTTTTTAGTAGAAAAGTTAAGACCACAAAATAAATAAAATAATGTTCAATTATTGTTGTCGTTTTGGATCAAATGTAGGACTTACGTACATATTTGATACTTGATATGGATATACATCTTTTTAGAAAAATGGTATTTTTTTTTTATAAGTTATATATTAATAAAATTATGTGTTTAAGCTACATACCATTTTAAAAAGGAAATCGTAACAGACGTCAATTTAGAGTAAAATAATTAAAAATATAACATTTTTTAAAAAAATGTACAAATATGACAATTTCTATCACTGATAGTATAGTCTATCATCTCAATTTTTTATAGAATTTTGTCAGTGACTATCATTGATAGTAGTCTATCAAAGATAATCATATATATCAGCGATAGAAGTCTAATATATCAGTAATAGCAGTCTATTAGTGATAGCCACTAATTTGTTTTTTTTTGCTATATTTGTAAAATGTTTTAAATTTTACTATTTTTGCCATTATTTTGAGTTTGATTACTATTTATGTAACCAGCCCTTTAAAAAAGTTTTATGAATCTTTCCTTCATTTGAATTTGATTTTTGATGATGCAAAGGTAAAGGATTTATTATTATTATTTATTTATTTATGTTGTTTTCATTTTGCATTAGGGTTTCATTTGTTTGATGGAAATGAAAATGAGATTAAATGAGCAAAAGTTGTTTAAAAAGGGGATTTTGAAATGCACAATTGCATATATGTTAAATTCACATAAAAAAAATATCCCTAATTTCTTATTTAATCATCCTAGGATCAAATATATATATAAGAGTGAAAATAAATATTTCTTCTTGAATCTCTTTTAATTATATATAACCCTAATATATCTCAATCCCAATATATGGCATGGACAATTTAACACAAAATAATAGCAATATATTCTAAAAATATTTACAAATATATAACATAATTTTATCAAATTTATTGCTGATAGGCTATAAAAATTGATAGACTAAAAAAGTAAAAGAAATACTATAAAAAATTGTCATATTTATAATTTTTTTCTAAATGGGTTATATTTACAAATTACAAATAAAAAAAATGAAATAGTCACCTATTACAATTTCTCTGTTTTTTTTAGTACATTGGGATGGGGGATTCGAACAACAGATTGTTTGGTCGTCAACACATACATATGCCCGCTCAACCAAGCTCTCGCTAATACAATTTTATAGGAGAAACTAAAAATTTACAAGAAAAAAGGGAAGTTTTTTTTTCGTGGTTGTTATTAATTTAGATGATTCTCTCTCAACATTATTGATGATTGTGTTTAATAGTTGTCCAAATTTAAAAATATCTAATAACATACCTTTTTAACTTTATATTCCATAAGTTTTTAAACTTTAAAAAATTATTAAAGAGTATCCACATATATCTACAATTGTATGAAGTCTACTTTGAGGCATGTGAGTTTTGGCTTTACCCAAAAATGTCTAATATATTGTTATTACTTATATCCATAATATATTCCTCATCCAGACCAACGTCGAGGAAAAATTATTCGAGGAGGTCATCACAATATTGCTTGTAGTTTTGCATAGTTGGAAGTGTGAGAGAGAAATTGTAAAATTAGGTTGCTTTTGTATCCAATGAGACTGACGTATGTTTGGATTTACATCCAACGATTATGAAGAGACAATCATATTGTGGCATCCTCGTTGAATAATTTGTCAAAGGTAAGACTCTCGTTATACTCTCAACAAACTTTTAAATTTACATACAGTTTACGTCTAGCTAAAGTAGATCGTATACTTATTACACTTAAAATCGAAAAGGAAGAGACTTATTATGAAATAAAATTATATATTTTTTAAAGTGGATATAATTGAACTTTGTTTTTAATTTACATTGAAATTAAAAAAAAATAAAAAAAATAATTGATTTGATAATTTGAGCATACAGCTGGGAGGGAAGCGTTGGACGATAAAGGACCATAAAGGACAAACATTAATCCAGAAAGTACAACGAACCGGACTTCCCATTTTCCCACCACTTTCTTTTAATCATCTTTTTTCCTATTAATTAAACGTGATTAACTTCAAGATTAAAAACTAATTCTTTACTTCATTCAATGAATGCCACCTTGTCTTTCATAAATTTATCTGAGGTAGGTCACAATTTGACATCATTTTGCATCTTTGAATGTAGGTAGCTTGGTCTTCGATTGTTCTTCCCGTCACGTTTTGATGTCAAAGTCAGTGTTAAAGTCACCGACAATTATAATTGAGCACATGGGTAGTTGCATACCTTTATTGAAAGATTAATCCTTGTATTTATAGTTGTTTTTCCCTGACAAGCGTGTCAGGGTCGTATGATGAGAATTTTTCTCTCTTTCGAGTTGTCGGCTACTTTTCTCAGCTCGATGGCTAGGCAGTCTCTAGAGTTTTCCTCTTTAGGAGCACGGATTTTAAGTTTTATTGAAAGTATAAGAACTAAAATGAATAAAACTAAAGTACACAAACGAAAATGATATTTATTTTATTTTTTTGACATGTTGGGATAGGGATTGAACTTAAGACTTTTTGGTCACTAAGCGATAACCGTTGAACTATGCTCTTGTTGACCGAAAATGATATTTTAATTCATTATAAAATTAATTTGATTTTGTTACACGTGATTAATTTTAAAGAGATAGTCACGTTGTGGCGGATTGTTTTGAATAATTTGTGGTTTGACTTTGCCTATATAAACCCATTTAAGCAACTCTTTCTCCTCCCCCACTCGCTCCATTCTTCATCCCCTCATTAAGAAGCTTTTTCTTTTTGCCCTCTCTTTCAAAAGCTTCCTTCTCTTCTCTCATTGTTCTCTTTCAATCCCATTTGGTAAGTCCAGTTTCTTCTCATGGGGTTGCCTGATTTTTCATTTTTCTGCCCATTTCCTTCCTTGTTTCATCTCTGATTTTCCATTTTTTGCCTGATTTGATGAAGCTTTCTTGAACTTTTGATTCACCTCTAAAATGGGTTTTCTTCTTCTGGCTGTTGGATTGAATATGAACTTCTAATTTGATTAAAATGGAACTCGATTAACATATGAGATTGCTGTGGACTGAACTTTTTCAGAGACCATTTTCTCCTGCATTCTTGAACAAACCATTAAATTCTTGAAAATTTAAAGAGAATATGTTAATCTAGCCTAATCAGATCACTTTTCACGTTTGTTCTTGATAGGATTTCTAATCAAAAATGGAATACGAGAATCGATTCAGGCAGGCTCAGAGACCAAAATATGACTGTCTTCTTTTTGGTAAGAACAAATTCAGATTCTTAGTTGTTGTTTTTTTTCCTTTACAAAATCATTAGTTCTGTTCTAATGTGTTTGAAACTGCAGATTTAGATGACACTTTGTATCCATTGAGTTCTGGCATTGCAGCTTCATGCTTACAGAATATCAAAGGTAAAGATTATAAAATTCTCAGCCACCATTGAGTTGTGATCATCGGTTTCTTGATGTTATTAGATTATTACTGCCCTTTTTGTAGATTACTTGGTTGAAGAACTGGGCATAGAGCAGAGTAAAGTCAATGATCTTTGCAATTTACTGTACAAGAATTATGGAACTACCATGGCAGGTCTCAGGGTAAGGCTTCTTGAACGAGCGCTCGGTTTGATAATCATTTGATTTTTGAAAACTAAGTCTATAATCACTAGTTTCACCTATGGATTCCTTTGTTTTGTTATCTGCTGATTTCAAAATCCAAGCCGGGTTTTGAAAACTAATAAAAGTAGTGTTTAAAAACATGTTTTTGTTTTTTAAATTTGGTTAAGAATTCTTACCTTAAGAAAGATAAAAACCATTGTAAAGAAAGAGAGAGAAAACGAAAACAAGTAGGATTTTCAAAAACCAAATGGTTATCAAACGGGGCCTAAAATTGACAGTTTTCGTGAAGTTTTAAATGTAAAACAAAAACAACTAATGGGTTTTTTTTTTTTTTTTGGTTTTAGGCAATTGGTTATGAGTTTGATTATGATGAGTACCACAGTTTTGTTCATGGAAGACTTCCTTATGATAACCTAAAACCTGATCCTGTTCTAAGGAGTCTTCTGTTGAGCCTGCCTTATAGGAAAGTTGTAAGTATTTGTTTGTTTTTGTTTTTGTTTTTTTGTTTTTCAATTCTTTACAAGACTCAAGATTGATTTTGCTGATTTTTTGCTGATTTTTTTTCTCTTTTTGTGTGTGAATAGATCTTTACAAATGCTGATGAGATCCATGCAGTTAAAGTTCTTAAAAAGCTTGGATTAGAAGACTGTTTTCAAGGGATTATCTGCTTTGAAACCTTGAATCCAATCAACAAGAAATTTGTTTCAGTTGATGAAGATGATCTTGAGTTTTTTGGATCCAATCCAACCCCAGTTGCCTCAGAAATTTTTGACATCATTGGTCACTTTCTTCAACCCAATCCTGAGGTGGAATTACCAAAAACTCCCATCATTTGTAAACCTTCAGAATCTGCCATTGAAAGGGCTCTCAAAATTGCAGGCCTCAACCCTCAGAGAACTGTAAGAGAACGAGAACCGAAGTGATTTTGAAATGGTTAAAATTACTCCGAAACATGTCCTTAATCATTCAAAATCATTATAGGCATGTTTTAGAGTGATTTTCAACCTGACAAAAGTAGTTTTAACCATTTCAAAATCACTTTCAAACATGTCTTTAATTTACGATTCTCATCATCCTGTTTCAACCTTCTAACTTCACTCTTTTACTCAACTTGTTTCTTTTGCTCTTTTTCAGCTGTTCTTTGAAGACAGTGTTCGAAACATACAAGCCGGGAAGCGTGTCGGGCTCGACACCGTCTTGGTAAGGCATTTCAAAACCATGTAGCTAGAGAAAAAAAAACAAAGCCAGTTCCTGCTGAAGATTTGAGACATTATTGACTAATTTGTTCATCTTTTCTTGGTGGTGGTACTACAGATAGGCACTTCACAGAGAGTTAAAGGAGCAGATTATGCATTAGAAAGCATCCATAATCTTAGGGAAGGAATACCAGAGCTTTGGAATGTTGAAATCAAATCAGAAATGGGTTATGCTGGCAAAGTTACAGTTGAAACATCAGTCACAGCTTAGAATTATAACATCCTTGTTATGTTCTGTTCTGTTCTTCAACCCTTTCCCAAACATGATGAATGAAATAAAAAAGAAAAATGAAAAGGGGAGATGTGTTGTAAATAAGCATTTTGATTATGAGGGTAAAGTTCATAAGTGTAATCTTTTGTCTAATTAACAAAATCATTGAAAACCACTGGAAAAATGTTGTCCATATAAATTAGAAGATTAATAAAACATCAGAGTTTCATATTCTCCACTAATTTTCTATCCATTCAAATTCATTGCCATTTGCCACCATGTTTTTGCATGGTTGTACTTCACATGTATCCTCTTATTTATGACACCACATGATCTATTCACATAAAAAGTTATATAAAAAAATATATATATCTTTAAATTGCCGTATCATATCTGGGGACTGTTTAAGACGTTAAATGAGTTATTATAGTCGATGATTATAATAGTTTGTGGATTATAATAGTTGTGAATAGTAAATATTATTGAAGTCAATATAGTTACTAGTCGACCCAACTTCGAGTTGTTGTCTCAAACATCCCCTAATATTTATTGTTGGCAGTGCAATCAAAGTCTCGATGGTGGACAATATCATACTAATGTAGAATTACATTGTCCTTAACATTTATTATCGTAAAATTCATCGTTTGCTTAGATAAACATTCAAATGTCGTCTCTAAAATCAATTCAATCCAGTTGATATAGCAAATTCAAGTGTGATGCGCCAATAATCATTTTTCATTGAATTGGGATACCCATGATATAATTTAGATTCAATGGAACTGGTCAAAATTATGGTTGCATGTACGATAATAATTTATCATAGGACACATTGGCGTTATTTTCAAATAATTGCGTATATTTGCAATCATAATTTGAGGGGAAAGGACATTAAAGAATGAGATATATGATTAGAGAAAGAAATTAGTGAGAGTGACAAGACATTAAAAAGTATTGCTCGAGTTCAACCAAAGGTTTCTATATGCCAATATAAGTATAGCTCAACCGGCAGAGGTGTACCAAACCGGTAATGTTTGGGAGGGCCAAAAACAATGTTATATAAATATAAAAAAAAAAAAAAAAAAAAAAAAAAAATTAGGGGTCTAGAATATTGAGTTTACAACTTTTGAGTCTAAAAGCCTCAATAGTGTTTTCTTTGGGGTCTATAAAATCAAATTTTCACTTTTAATTCCCTGTATATCGTCTTGTATACAAGGCGATGAGGCAGATCCATTTGAAATAATTTCTTCAGGTATACCGGGCCGTTTTTTTTACAACATGGAAAAGAGGGATTCAAACCTAAGACTTATTGCTCATAATTCATACATTATGTCGGTTGAGCTATGCTCTTATTCGAACCTGGAAATCCCTTCTCGAAACTCCATCGGACCAATCAACCAACAAGTCTCTTTGCAAAGACGAAAAAAGTCGACGAGAAAATCGCTCACCACTACCGACTTTCACTCACCGATCTTATGATTTAACGTTCCACTAATGTTGCATTCCACAAATGCCCTTAGTATTTTTTTTATTACTGTTTTAGCTGACATTTCGTTATGATTTAACGTTCTACGGTATATTCCATCACGTATGCTAACAATAAGATTATTTTGTAACAATATGAGAGAAAAGAATTTGAATTTATTAAAATTCGGTTTTGGAAGATAGGTGGACATATTTAAATGTGATTTAAATATGTGATCGGTCTAAAACATGAATAGTGATTCATATGCGAGAAGTCGGTTTAAGAAATCGGAATTAGTCTTATTATTTAATTAATATTTGATATTGAATTAAATAATAATATTAATTAATTAAAAAAATTAATTAATTAAAATATTATTTTATTTATTTAAAATTAATTATGAATTAATTTATAAATAAAAAAAAATATTAAGTTAGTGGACTTTGCCAACATTTTGGGTGTTTAGAAAGTGGGTTATAAGTAACCTACTTATAAACTCACAAAGACATTTGGTCTATGACTAATCCTAGTCATAAACTCATTTTAGGTGTCTTAACCTACAAGCTTGAGCATGCCTATAAATTGAGGTGAAACTCAATGAGTTGGGTTTGATGGAAGTTGAAAAATGTGGGACATTTTTTCACAACTTCACTCTCGGTATCTTCATTCTTCGTCATCTCTTCCAAATTCCTCTCATAAATAGGTCCCACAACCTAGTTGCTCGGCCTGAGGATAGCTGGAATTACCGGAGGTAGTCCTCGAAGAGTTCGTGAGGAGAAACGAACAACGAAATTAGAGATTTTGAGCAACAAAAAGGTATGTGTTCTTATTTCTCTATTTTTATTTTTCCAAGTTTTGAGCATATTTTTGTTTAGCTAAATTGATGAGATTAGAGGGTCAATTGATCCAAGTCGCTTCCGCATTTGTGATATGTGCACTTTCAATTAAAATAAGAAAATTGTTTTTATTTTTATTGAATTCTTTGTTTTCGAATACAGATTTTTGAGTCATGAACCAAACGGGGCTAAGTATTTGGGCCTATTTGATAGAGAATCCAGATTGACTGAATCCCGCGAATATGTGTTTAGTATGCAATCTGTATTCTATAATCCAAACTATATAAATTCTGAAAACATCATTTATTTATTTTTCAATGTGTTCAAATTTTGAATTTAAAATTTTAAAATGTAGATTATATTTAAAAATGATAAAAATTTGAATAAATATAATATTTTAAGTTATAAACCCAATTCATTTTTATTAAATGTAAATAGGTATAATATAATATATTATAAATTATATGATATGATAAAATAATAAGTATACAAATTTTATAACATAAAAATGTTAATAAATTAATTAATAATAGTTTATATTCAACCTAATATTTAGTTGGTAATTCCAACTAGTTTTATAGTTTGTGTAAATCTTATCGAACACATTTTGAAGAATTAGTTAAATTACAAATATATAAATATAACTATGTTTTCATTGAATCTCTTGTTGTCAATTTTATGTTTACAGATGACCAATCAAACAAATCCGTAGAGTTTTTAGCCAAATTTTAAAAATTATGTTTTTTAATTTTCAAAACTGATTGAATTTTAAAAACACTTATAAAAGGTCGATAACAAAACAAATGAGCTCAAAAGTGGATGTAGTTTTTAAATGCTTAATTTTCAAAAATTCAAAAATGAAATGGTAATCAATGACGTCTTAGAATTTTCTCAATTTTTTCATAATCTTTTTAAATTATCAATTTTATCTTCGATGTTAAAACTTGTTACTAGAAAGTTGATGTGTGATTATATAATTTTTTTAGGTTAAATTATAGAAAATACATTTCAACTTTAATAAGTTTCATTAATATCTCAACTTTTTTTAAAAAAAAATATTTCCATCAACAATGGTGTCTCCCTTGACACCAACAAAAATCTCAAGCTGGACAACAACTATCTATCTATGTTAAGGTCAACAACACACTCTTCCTAAAAAAAAATCAAAAGACCTTCAAATCGAGTATAGCTTAATTGACATAAAGTTGTGCTTTTGAAGATTCAATCTTCAACCTTGCATTAATTAAATATTTTTTTCAAAGAAACATATTTCTTGTGTTACCCTTCTCGTCACTCTAATTCTTGTCTTCATTTTCACCATCAACTACTCGAGAAAAGAGTACGTCATTTTTTAAAAAATTGGAAAAAATCAATTTAGCCAAATCGAGCTAGCTCAATTGGCATAAGTGGTCGTGGGTTCGACCCCCACGATCGGCGATAACTAATGACTATTATTTTTATAAAAAATTGAAAAAAAATCAATTTAGCCAAATCGAGTTAGCTCAGGCATCAAGTTGTGCCCTTGACTATTATTTTAAAAACAAAATGGAAAAAAATCAATTTAACCAAATCGAGCATAACTCAATTAGCATAAAGTTGTGTCATTGACTAGAGGTTATGGTTCAATCCCCCACCCTACATTAATTAAATATTTTTGCCAATATATATATATATATATATATAACACAAAACTCTTAAACGTCTAATTTAAACATATATTTCGTGTTACCCTTCTCGTCACTCTAATTCGCGTCTTCATTTTCACCCTCAACTACCCGTCGCACTGGTCATCGATGTGGTCGGTTTCGTTTTTTCTCATTGGTCTATGGCGTTAAAGAAACGAGGTGACAACGTACGTTTAGGACTCGATAACTTCAACAACTATTACAATTCGTGGTTGAAAAGAGTACGTCATTTCCTCTTTCTTAAACACCAAATCTTCATTATAGAAGATGACTTAAACGACGTCGCATTGCTGTCCAAGCTCTTCGATGTGGTCCCTTTCACCAACATGTTCAACCTGACAACTCATGTCAGAACCCTAGGTCAGTTATAAGTCGCCAAATCAATCGACAATTATTTGGGTCTCATCAAGTTTTGGCTACGGCTTAAACACTGAAAATCTCTTCTCCAAACTCCATCAGACCAACCAACCAACAAGTCTCTATGCAGAGACGAAAAAAGTCTACGAGGAAATCGCTCACCACTGCGGACTTTCACTCACCTATCTTGGGATTTAACGTTTCAATAAACAACATTCCACAAATGCCCTTAGTATTTTTTTTTTTACTCTTTTAGCTGACATTTCGTTATGATTTAACGTTCTACGGGATGTTTCATCGTATGTTCCATCACTTATGCTAACAATAAGATTATTTTTTAACAAAAATAATCAACAGCTCGTCTAGCTCCGCGCAAGGCTCTTAACCTTGTGGTTGGGTTCGCCTCATTTAAACGTATATTTCATGTGTTACCATTCTCGTCACTCTATTTCGCGTCTTCATTTTCACCCACATCTTCAACCTGACAACTCATGTCAATGTTTGTTACGCTATGAAAAATCCTCAACCCCAAGGTTAGTTAGAAGTCGCCAAATCAATCGACGATTATTTGGGTCTCATAAAGTTTTGGCTCGACTTAAACACTGAAAATCCCTTCTCAAAACTCCATCGGACCAACCAACCAACAAGTCTCTATTCAGAGAGGAAAAAAGTCGACGAGGAAATCGCTCACCATTGCCGACTTTCACTCACCTTCCCTTCTCCAAACTCCATCGGACCAACCAACCAACAAGTCTCTATCCAGGGAGGAAACAAGTCGACGAGGAAATCGCTCACCATTGCCGACTTTCACTCACCTGACATTTCATTATGATTTAACGTTCTACGGTATGTTCCATCGTATGTTCCATCATGTATGCTAACAATACGTTTATTTGTTAACAAAATTAATTAATAGCCCGTCTAGCTCAGTTGGTAGAGCGCAAGGCTCTTAACCTTGTGGTCGTCATGGGTTTGAGCCCCACGATGGGCGATAATTAAAGACTATTATATTGAGAAAAAAAAACTTTGTACAAGTTGTGTCTTGTGACCCATTAGTTTTTTAAAAATAAATTGGAAAAAAGTCGACGAGGAAATCGCTCACCATTGTCGACTTTCACTCACCGATATTATGATTTAACGTTTCACTAAACAACATTCCACAAATGCCCTTAGTATTTTTTTTATTACTCTTTTAGCTGACATTTCGTTATGATTTAACGTTCTACAGGATGTTCCATCGTATGTTCCATCACTTATGCTAACAATAAGATTATTTTATAACAAATATAATTAACACCCCGTCTAGCTCAGTTGGTAGAGCGCAAGCCTCTTAACCTTGTGGTCGTGGGTTTGAGCCCATTGGGTAATAATCAAAGACTATTATATTGAAGAAAAAAACTTTGTATAAGTTGTTTCTTGACCATTATTTTTAAAAACAAATTGGAAAAAAATCAAGTTAACCAAATTTTACTTGACTAAGAGATCATAGTTTAATCCCTAAAAAAGGAAAAGTCTACAACACAAAACTCTTGAAAGCCTCATTTAAATGTATATTTCATGTGTTACCCTTCTCATCACTCTATTTCGCGTTTCATTTTCACCCTCAACTACTCGTCGCACTGGTCATCGGTGTGGTCGGTTTCGTTTGTTCTCACTGGTCTATGGCGTTAAAGAAACAAGGTGACAATGTTTAGGACTTGATAACTTCAACCATTATTACAATTTGTCGTTGAAAAGAGTACGTCATTTCCTCATTCTTAACACTAAATCTTCATTATAGAAGATGACTTAAACGACGTCGCATTGCTCTTCAAGTTCTTCGATGTGGTCCCTTTCACCCACATCTTCAACCTCGCAACTCATGTCAGTGTTTGTTACGCTATGAAAAATCTCCAACCCAAGGTTAGTTAGAAGTCGCCAAATCAATCGACGATTATTTGGGTCATAAAATTTTGGCTACGAATTAAACACTGAAAATTCCTTCTCCAAACTCCATCAGACCAACCAACCAACAAGTCTCTATGTAGAGATGAAAAAAGTCGACGAGGAAATCGCTCACCACTGCCGACTTTCACTCACCGATATTATGATTTAAAGTTTCACTAAACAACATTCCACAAATGCCCTTAGTATTTTTTTTATTACTCTTTTAGCTGACATTTCGTTATGATTTAACGTTCTACGGGATGTTCCATCACTTATGCTAACAATAAGATTATTTTTTAACAAAAATAATAAATAGCCCGTCTAGCTCAGTTGGTAGAGCGCAAGGCTCTTAACCTTGTGGTCGTGGGTTCGAGCCCCACGGTGGGCGATAATTTTAAAGACTATTATATTTCATGCCCCACGGTGGGCGATAATTTTAAAGACTATTATATTTCATGTGTTAACCTTCTCGTCACTCTATTTTGCGTCTTCATTTTCACCCTCAACTACTCGTCGCACTGGTCATCGGTGTGGTCGGTTTCGTTTGTTCTGTCTATGGTGTTAAAGAAACGAGGTGACAATCTTTAGGACTCGATAACTTCAACCATTATTACAATTTGTCGTTGAAAAGAGTACGTCATTTCCTCATTCTTAACACTAAATCTTCGTTATAGAAGATGACTTAAACGACGTCGCATTGCTCCTCAAGTTCTTCGATGTGGTCCCTTTCACCCACATCTTCAACCTCGCAACTCATGCCAGTGTTTGTTACGCTATGAAAAATCTCCAACCCAAGGTTAGTTAGAAGTCGCCAAATCAATCGACGATTATTTGGGTCTCATAAAGTTTTGGCCACGAATTAAACACTGAAAATCCCTTCTCCAAACTCCATCAGACCAACCAACCAACAAGTCTCTATGTAGAGATAAAAAAAGTCGACGAGGAAATCGCTCACCACTGTCGACTTTCACTCACCGATATAATTAAAGACTATTGTATAGAAAAAAAAATTGTATAAGTTGTGTCTTGACCATAATTTTTAAAAACAAATTGGAAAAAAATCAAGTTAACCAAATTTCAGTTGTACCTTGAGTAAGAGATCATAGTTTAATCCCTAAAAAAAGAAAGGTCTACAACACAAAGCCTTTCATGTGTTAACCTTCTCGTCACTCTATTTCGCGTCTTCATTTTCACCCTCAACTACTCGTCGCACTGGTCATCGGTGTGGTCGGTTTCGTTTGTTCTCACTGGTCTATGGCGTTAAAGAAACGAGGTGACAATGTTTAGGACTCGATAACTTCAACCATTATTACAATTTGTCGTTGAAAAGAGTACGTCATTTCCTCATTCTTAACACTAAATCTTCATTATAGAAGATGACTTAAACGACGTCGCATTGCTCTTCAAGTTCTTCGATGTGGTCCCTTTCACCCACATCTTCAACCTCGCAACTCATGTCAGTGTTTGTTACGCTATGAAAAATCTCCAACCCAAGGTTAGTTAGAAGTCGCCAAATCAATCGACGATTATTTGGGTCTCATAAAGTTTTGGCTACGAATTAAACACTGAAAATCCCTTCTCCAAACTCCATCAGACCAACCAACCAACAAGTCTCTATGTAGAGATGAAAAAAGTCGACGAGGAAATCGCTCACCACTGCCGACTTTCACTCACCGATATTATGATTTAACGTTTCACTAAACAACATTCCACAAATCCCCTTAGTATTCTTTTTTTATTACTCTTTTAGCTGACATTTCGTTATGGTTTAACGTTCTACGGGATGTTCCATCACTTATGCTAACAATACGATTATTGTTTAACAAAAATAATCAACAACCTGTCTAGCTTTTCCAGCCCACGGTGGGCAATATTTAAAGACTATTATATAGAAAAAAAAATAAATTATAAGTTGTGTCTTGACCATTATTATTTTTAAAAACAAATTGGAAAAAAATCAAGTTAACCAAATTTCAGTTGTACCCACTAAAAGATCATAGTTTAATCCCTCAAAAAAAAAAGGTCTAGATTTCATGTGTTACCATTCTCGTCACTATATTTCACGTCTTCATTTTCACCCTTCATTATAGAAGATAACTTAAACGACGTCGCATTGCTCTTCAAGCTCTTCGATGTGGTCCCTTTCACCCACATCTTCAACCTCGCAACTCATGTCAGTGTTTGTTATGCTATGAAAAATCCTCAACCCAAGGTTAGTTAGAAGTCGCCATATCAATCGACGATTATTTGGGTCTCATAAAGTTTTGGCTACGACTTAAACACTGAAAATCCCTTCTCCAAACTTCATCAGACCAACCAACCAACAAGTCTCTATGCAGAGACGAAAAAAGTCGACGAGGAAATCGCTCACCACTGCCGACTTTCACTCACCAATCTTATGATTTAACGTTTCACTAAACAACATTCCACAAATGCCCTTAGTATTTTTTTTATTACTCTTTTAGTTGACATTTCGTTATGATTTAACGTTCTACGGGATGTTTCATAGTATGTTCCATCACTTATGCTAACAATAAGATTATTTTTTAACAAAAATAATCAACATACCGTCTAGCTCTGTTGATAGAGTGCAAGGCTCTTAACCATGTGGTCGTGGGTTCGAGCCCCATGGTGGGCAATCAATGCACTTAATATCTCCATCCTACGTTAATTAAATATCTTTGCAAATACAACACAAAACTCTTAAACGCCTCATTTAAACTTATACTTTGTGTGTCTTCTCGTCACTCTAATTCGTGTCTTCATTTTTGCGGCAAAAAAAAAATGATAAAGAGATTCAAGAGGGAATGGAGAAGTTTCGTCATCTAGGGGTGAATTTGAAAATTTGAAAAAATTAAAGACTGGATTAAAAATTATGTTGAGGATTAGGAAAGATTAGGTCTATTTAGTGTATCATGAGATTCAAGAGGGAATGGAGAAGTTTCGTCATCTAGGGGTGAATTTGAAAATTTGAAAAAATTAAAGACTAGATTAAAAATTATGTTGAGGATTAGGAAAGATTAGGTCTATTTAGTGTTGTAGTGAATGTAGACGTAATTAAGGTTCCATTAGAAATTGAGAGATTCTATTTGATTAAAGAATTGGATAAAGAGATTCAAGAGAGAATGAAGAAGTTTCTCGTCATTGAGAGACTAATTATGGATCCTCTTTCTCCACTCCTTTTGGGAAAGTATATCTCTCTCATTATTCAAGAAATTGCATGCCATTCGGATCCATGTTCCCCCTCAAACTTGGCTAAGGACAGAGGTCCCTACAACAACAGCAACATTGGGTTTAGTTCACAGAAAACAGAGCCCTTATAGGTGGAGGAGAAAGAAATTTCATAATTCACACCTCACTCTCTCCTAAACACTGCCCAATATGCTTATATAATATCTTTTACTATGCTTCAAGTTGAAATGCCCATTATGGAAATGCACTTTTTTGTGCTCACTCAGGTACCTTTTCCTACTTTTGAGTTCAACAACATGTGGGGAGGATTCGAACCTCTGACCTATTGTTCGAAGGTATATGTCTTAATTGGTTGAGTTATGCTTATACTCCTGCTACTAAGAAAAGAAAAAGAGAAACAAAAGTTTCGAGAATGATTTTTGTAGTTCAACAACATGTGGCTGGAAGGTTTCGAACCTCTAACCTCTTGGTCGAAGCTACATATCTTAACTAGTTGAGCTATGCTTGAGTTTCTGCTACTAAGAAAAGAAAAAAAAGAAACAAAAGGTTCAAGAATGGTTTCTTTAGTTCAACATGTGGGGTGGAAACTGTATTTTAAAAGGCTCGAGGAGCACTAAGACACAAAGACCCTCTAGAGCCTAGGCGCAAAGCACACAATAAAGCGTAGGCTTTATTTTGCGAGGCGCAAAAATATAAAGAAGATAAAGCATGGTTGATGTAGAAATATAAACAAACAAAAAAAAAAAAAAAACCTTAGGATTAGTAAATTTTATTCATTTTTTAATTAATAATGAAGAAAAAACCCTAAAATATCAATTTTTTTAATTTATAAAGAAGAAAAAAATCTTAAACGCAAGGATTTTTTGGTTTAGAGTTGGTTAATTTTTTATTTTTTTTAATAGTTGAAAAAGTCCTAAGGTGCAAGCCCATATATGTTGGCCTTCATAGGAAGGCGGGGAAGGCGCGCGCCTAACGTGCACCTCGCCTTTTCAAGGCGAGGGGCCAGACCTGCGCCTTTTAAAACATTAGGTGGAAGGATTCGAACCTCCAACTTAATTTTTTGGTCGAAACTATATATTTTAACCAGCTGAGCTATTGCTATTAAGAAATAAAAAAGAGAAACAAAAGATTCGAGAATGGTTTCTGTAGTTCTATGAGAAAATGGATATTTATTGAGATTCAAGTAGAACATTGTGACTACAAAACTCTAGGCACATAAGAGAAGAGAGGTTCATTAACTTCTTCTTGTGAAGAACACTCTCAAGATAAAAAAGAGAAAAGGCAAAAAAAATTCGGTTATGTATTCCTACCTGTGGTGTAGGGCGAATGTCTTAGCCCTCGTTGATTCTGCAACTGAGCCTTGAAAGACATTTGCTAAAATACAAATTTATCTATCTGGGGAGGGAAGAAATCTAGTCGATTCCGTCTAACAAATTTCTACAGGGGGCATTGGAGCTTTCCTCAACACTTCATTTCAAATTTGAACAGCTTCCACAATTAGTTAACCTGTTAAATAATTAGGACAATAATTAGTTGTGAATAGAGATGGATTAGGAGTAAAACAACGAAAGAGTGAAATAACGCTAATATTACCCCTCGGTCCTCAAGCAATCTAATTTGATTTGAACATCTAAGAGCCAAAAGACACTTGCAGACCCGATCAACACAATTTCATCTTCATGTTTACTCTATAATAGGTTTCCATGCAGAGATGGCATATATAATTCGACCTTTCCATCCCTGCAGTATCCATCTACTATCTTCATCAATCAAAAAATCTCTGTGGTAACTTGACCGCACCTTTTCGACTGCTCTCTCAAAAATCTCAGGATCAAAAGGCAGTTGCACAAATCCAGCCCTCATGATCCGGAATTGCCATTGCTTGTATGTTTCTGGTCTTTCCACTCTCTCCCATCCCTCACATGCTATAACATTTAAAGCTTCTCTGCCAAAGATCTCTTTCTCCAACAGCATTCTCTCCCAATCCTCACGAGGTACAACCGTTTCAAGCATATCAAAGATAGCAGAAAAGTGAAACAAAGCCTCTCGAAATCGGGTAACGAAGAAAGGAGCATTGTATGCCCCATTGACAATGCCACTGATGAATAAGTTGGGATTAATTTTGTGTATCAATCTAAGAACGGCATTTCTAGCACTCTCTGTGGCAACACTCTCATCAAGCAAATTTTTAGCTCGATACAAACAGTTAACAACTAGGAACTCATCCTTATCGATATTGAGATCTTCGACTGTAATAGTTTCCCATTTTTTTGCTATAGCATTATACTCAAATGGCACATTGAAAGTCTCTGCATAGGCCGCCAAGCGACGGCCTGTCTCTTCAACTCTCTCTGCCGGACGGAAGCCAGGCTGGGGAAATTCTATTCCAGTAATCCGAAGCTTTGGAGGTCCTCCTTTTCTCCACGAAAGTCTCTGGATTAAAGTAGGCCACTGGAAACCGTAAAGGATACCAAAATCTATGACATGAAGCTTAGTTGCATTCTCTGCAGCAATCATTGTAGTCCTGTTCGAAGTAAAATTAGAGATCTTCCTAAATGGGCATGCAGCAAGATACAGGTGGTAAGCTTTCAATATATCAGCAGCAGATGTTCTTTTATTAATTAGACCTTTATAAATCTGGCTACCAGTACCTGCCAAGCGTGCTTCCAGACCATCAGCAAAACAACTAGCCAACCTCTGATTTCCATCCCCAAAAGGAGAAGCATGTTGCCTGACCTGCTTTAGAAGCTCACTGGCATTCCTATGGTCATCAGCTGCAACAGCTTGAGCACAGCTAATTAGAAGAGTTCTCAAATCCACAACCTCCTTTTTCCCACTTTGCTTCTTCCGACGACCCCTACCACCACTAGACCCCTTAAGTTGCCCAGTTAGCAGCATGCTTTTGATTTTAGCATTCTGTAATTCCTGTCGAAATGAAACTAACCGATCATGCCCCTCCCCTGCACTACAAAGCAACACAATATCAAACATCTTAGATCGCAAGGTCGACTCTGCAAATACAGCTGCTTGCTTGCTGCTTCTCTCTTCTTCCAAATCTCCATCCTCATCGTGAGGATTCTTTCTTACTCGTGATTCAAGCGACAAAATATTCCTCTGATCCTTTCTTGCTGCCTTCACATATATCTGGCTTGTTCCCTCGTCCGGACCCTGAGTTGCTGACCCATTTACCTCAAAATCAAGACACAAGTTGTTTCCTCCAGGTAAAAACTTGCTTGCCTCTTCAAACCCTTTCTGAAACTGCCAAATAGATTGGGTTCTGTTGTTCGGCTCAGGGACTCGAATTGTATTATTGGAGAAGTCCACCCATCCATCAACCCCACTAATTATACTATTTGAGGAGCTATTAGACGATGGGGAAATGGTATCACCTAAAGTGCTTCTGATTTGAAATACATCTTCACTCAGAGTTTGAAAAGGGTTATCATCACCATAATAAGAAGTATTACTGTAACTATTCAGGTAATTACTACTATCTCCACAATCACTGTATTGATTCGCCAGAGATCTATTTGGTTCTGGGGAAGGAGTGTACTTTTTTCCAAGGACCTCGTAGAATGATTTCTCCGCAGCTTGAAGATCCAAAGAATCTTGAAGCATGCAAGTCTTATCCTCCATATCTTCTTCCATGAGAATCTGATTTATGAATCTCAAAACAGCATCAGAAAAATCACAATCTTCCAGAAAATCTTCCTCATGACTCGCATCATTAGAAGATGAGGTTACAACACTGGAACTTGAGGCTATATTACTCAGTGATGGATCGTAGGGAAGGCAATTAAATTCTGGAAAGTTATGACTCAAAATCGTACTCTGAAATCTAGGCCTGCCAAGAACGTTCTCTTGTGCTTGAACCGCAAAAGAACCATTACCTAAAAGAATTCCATTCGTGGAACCACCATGTCGTCTAAGGCGTGGATCCATTGCAAAGCTACGATTAATCAATCTAACAAGAAACCCAAAACTCAAACCCACAGCAATCAAAATTACAAATGTTCAAACTCTACTAGTTCATTGATACAAATCCACAGAAATTGAATCACAACCCAAAATCTAGCTTCGTAGTGAATGTTCTACAGTTTACACAACCAAAACTAGTAATTCAACGAGCTGGAGAACGAAATTAGAAACTCAAATTATCAATTATTCAAATAAAGTCGTCAATAGTCAAAATGAATTTCAAACATGAACAGTAGGAGAACGATCACAGAAACTGTAGAGTGTAGAGGTACTTAATACGGTTTGATTCCAGTGAAGCAAAGAGACCATATGCAAATGCGTACCTCACAGAAACCCTAGTTTACAGAGAAAGGATAGAGAAGCCAGGAAGAAGAAGAAGATGGAGAAATTGAGCTTCCACTAAAAACTTTTTTTCTCTGTAAATAAAATTAGCGAAGACGCTGGTTCGTCTGAAGCTTCAAAGATGCTAAAAAAAGTCGCCGAGGCTTGGAAGACCAATCCTAGCCGTTGATTCTGATCACACCGGCTCAGCCAGTTGCTCTGATCAAAATTACCGATAAATCCCCGTTTTTTCTTCGTAAATAAATAAACATATGAAATTGGGAAAACGTCGGTGAAATCAAACCTCTAAACTTGTCGCTATTTCATATATTATGTCAGTTAATTATGTTCGGATGATCTAGTATTACTATTCTAGTCTATTTGATTTTCATTTTATAAATATGTTAAATTATTTTACCAAAAAATTGTATATATTTAGTTTATAAATTTTTAAAAAAATAAATTTAGTCTCTAAACTTTTGAATTTTTTAAAATTTACTAGACACAAAATCGAAATCGTAGGGTTCCATGAGACATCATGTTTAAATTTATATCTAATATATCCATTACTTTTAAAAAAATTCGAATTTATTAGTGATATATTACACACAACATTAAAATTAAAAATTTAAGAATTTATTAAATATTTTTAAGGAGGGTTGATTGCATAAAAACAATTGGACAAATATAAGAAAAAATATATATATATATAAAACAATTTGTAAATATAAAAGAAAAAAAAAATCAATGATACTCACTACTGCTATCACTCACACCCATAGTGATTAATAAAAATGGTTATCAATGTACCATGAGTAATAACACTTAATAAAATTTTATTAAAAAATAGAAGTAAATCAATAACTACCCGTTATTATCACGGATAGAATCGATTAGTGACTATCAATTTTTTATAAGAAGAAAATTTGTTAAGATGCACATTTTAAAAGAAAACTAAGGTGATATGAAAATAGCCTATATATATATATGAAAGAAATATCATTCTCAGTTGGTTGCACAAATAACAATTAAGGCCAAACTAATTATAAATTTGGCAAAATTTAAAATGTTTTGCAAATATAGCAAAAAAAAATTTGTTTCTATTCCTGATAGACTTTATCATTCTATCCGTGATAGACTATTATCACTAGAAAAAAATCTATAAAAAGTTGAGGTGATCAGCGATAAATTTCTATCGGCTATAAGATACTAACGATAGAAGTTGCTATATCTGTAAATTTTTTAAAAATATGCTATATTTTTAATTATCTTATTCTAAATTGATATCGGTTTCAATTTTTCAAAAAAAACATTCTGAAATTTATTTGTTTTTTCAGGATCCTCCAATCACAGATGGTAACGTGTCCAATTAAGCCAGCTCCACCCGCATTATGCACGTAGGTTTACGAAACTACCCCTAGCTTAAAAGTACGTGTGGACATAGATAGGGACCACTTGTGACGCACGTGTGGGCACGTGGAACAGATCAGACGTGTACGAGGCCGAGGGAGAAGAAAAGAAAAGGTTTGTAAAAATTAAAATGGAGGAAAATTTAATAATTTGGACTTGGACCCACAAAAAAGAACCAATGAGAATCAGATGAAGAAGTCTCCAGTAAAGCTCGTTGACCATCGTAGGTTTGACCTGATTGAACCAGAACTTTACCGCGGCTCGGTTAGTTTTGGAACTTTCCCACACCGGTGGCTCACCGCAAGTCGGCAATTCACATTCTCTAAAATGTTCAATGCATCACGCCCATAATTAGGAAATAAGATATTCTTTGTATTTGTCCATATTAGACCGTAATTAACATATACTCTTTTTTTAAATACTTGAATTATATATTCATCAGATTATTATATGGCATATCGATTTTTTGAATCTATAACATATGGTTATTAAGAGGCGATCATATTGTGGTTGACTGGTTTCAAATCACTATAACTCATATTTGTAGAGACAAAATCTTGTATGTTTATATTGTAACGCCTTCCCTTTTTAAATTTTAGTTTTTAATAGAACTTTTTTTTTATAGTACAAATGAAACAAGATAACAAAAAAAATTAGAGAAGTATTGCACCAAAAGTCCACAGTAGGTAATCTTCTAGACCGACTTTGTTCTAACCGTAGCAATGTGCATGAGAAGCAAGAGCACGAGCAGTTAACTTCCCTGCTCGAGGTGTAATGAAACCACAAGTGAGGCTTTGTTGCTGTTTGTGTGAAATATCTTCTCTACAAACGATTGGATCTCATTTGTGAAACGACTTGCCCCAAAAGTATCTTACATAGAATTAAAGAATCAACTTTTACTCGTAAAAGATAAAGACTCATTCCAAACGCTAGATTGATTTTATTATATAACGTCATCGTTTTTGTCAATTTCACTGATCTTATAACATGTGTGACGTTTTTCGCTGCAAGCAACACGTTTTTTGAGTCTTGGGTAATAGCCCCCATCCCCACATTGTCATCAATCTTTGTTGCGTCAATATTCAATTCGTAGAATCAACAAGGAGAGGTTTCTATCATATTAGTTTTGATGAGTTCACAGAATTAGGCGACTCCATCGTTTTGTGAAAAGTCGTGGTTGAAAGTCGAGTGTGTAGATCTCTTCGCATCGGGAGGTTGTAATGATTTACGGATTTAATTCTTATACTTTCAAAAAATTAGTAATGATAAAGTATTGGTTACGATTTAATCACTATATCAACAATAATATTGCAAAAATTTAATGAAAATTCTTTTATATATATAGATATAGATATAGATAGATCGATGGATCAAATAATGAGAGGTCAAATGTTTTATAGACTACACATATTAAATCACTACCTAATAAATAAAAAATGACATCTAATTTTGATAATAAAATAAAAAAAGAAAAAAAAAACTAAATTATTAAAAATTATTAAGTTATAGAGATTTTGCATACTAAGGTTCAAAACTAAATTACAAAAATTTGTAATGAGGTTACAAATTAAAGTTCTCAAATTAAATTGTGTGCAATAAAAGTATAGAGACCGAATGTTTATGTTTAATTAACTAATATGATAATATCGTATTTGAAAAATAAAAGAAAAATAAACGATAAGATAATATCTCGTATCACTATCACCGATGTGAATATATTTTTGAGTAGTTTGGTGTGAAGTGAATTTGAATCTTGTTCACTTATTAATTATATCATTGACTCATTTTTGTTTGTCCTTTTATGTCTATTGTCAAGATTATGAGTTTGAATTTTCATCTTTTAATTTAAGATGTAATCAATTTAAATTTTAATGCTCAAATTACTTGGATTTTAGATGTTGTATTTAACAAAATTAAAAAGTACTAGTTTTATGATTTTTAAATATTTTAACTTATTTCGAATGAGTCTATTTATTTTTCAATTATGTTTTTAGATAATTAACCATGTCTTTAATAACTTATTGAATACAATTTTAGATTATTTTTTAGAGTTTCTCTCTCACATATCCAAAATTTGGATATGACAAAATTATAGTAGCTTACTCAAATAATTTATAGTTTATATCCAAAATTTGGATATGACAAAATTATAGTAGCTTACTCGAATAATTTATAGTTTACCAAATTTGATTCTAACTGCTAATGGTTTTCTTTGATTATGTTTTACTATTTAACAGTGAAGTCGTCTTAGCTCAGCTGGTAGAACGTGTGGCTTTTAACCACGTGGTTGTGGGTAGGGGTGGCCATCGGTCGGTCGGTGTCGGTTTTGGGCGAAAACCGCCGCCGATCACCGACGTGTCGGTTTTTGTCGGTCGGTTTCCGACGGTTTGTGGGAGGTATGTGACGCCGGCCGACTAACCATGCGGTCGGTCGGTCGGTTTTCGTCGGTTTTTGTATTTCCGGCAAAAAAAAAAAAAATACAGTGAGAATGAGAGAATGAGAAGAAAAAAAACTAGAAGAAGAAAAAAAACCAGAAGAACATAACTAAAAGAGAGGTGAGAAAATGAGAAAAAGAAGAAATGAAGAAGTTTATTAGAAAGATGGAGAATGAAAGAGAGAGATGAAAGAGAAATGAGAGGAAGGTAGAAAATGAAAATTAAAGTGGGGAGAGGAAGAGATAGGTTGGGAAGAGAAAATTGAGAGAAAAGAGATGATGTGATTACTTTTTTATTTGAAAGGTTTATTAAAATAAAATAAAAAATAAAAAAAGAAGAGAAGTTGAAAAGGTTGCGTGAAATGAAAGAGAAATGAGATGGAGAGAGAATGAAATTAAATAAGAGAGAGAAATAGATGATATGGGGAAGATAAATTGAGAGAAAAGAGATGATTTGATTGATTTATGATTTGAAATGTTTATTAAAAAGAGAAAAAAATGAAAAGAATGGTGCGTAAATCAAGGCCAAAAAATTTAAATGTATGTGAATGCAAATTTCGGTCGGTCGGTCGAAATTGTGATTTTTGGCCATTCCGACCGACCGACCGTCGGTTTTTTTTCAACAAAAAACCGACTCCGACCGAACCGTCCCTTAAACCGACCAACTGACGTCGGTTCGGTCGGTTTCGGTCGGTTTTTCGGTTTGGTTTGTCCACCCCTAGTTGTGGGTTCGATTTCCACAAACGACGATTAGGTTTTGTTTTTCTTCTATAGTGGTTTCGGTGTTTGTACTATTACTGTCATAATTTGATATGAACAAGTAGCGTCAATAAAGCTAAATGAACTGACTTGCATCTAAAGCTTCATTTTAATGCAAGTCACACATCAATTAATGGAACTACATTTCATACTACTTCAAGCGAAGCTTCATTTATACACGAGAGGTTAGCAAAGCTTCCAAGGATGACCAATGGACTTCAATCTCGAATTTATGGCTTTCCACAATGTAAATTTCAGTTTTTTTTTAGTTTTTTTCATGATGTTTAGGTTACTTTTGTTAGTAGTTAGGGAGGTTACACAGTTTTAGTGGCTTAATTTAGGTTATGTTTGAAGGTTGTATAAAGTCATGTTGTAACACAAAAAAAAAAAAAAAGAGGAGGATGAAAATGTAGTAAAAAGAGCATTTTGTGCTTTCTTTTAGCCTAGAGCTAAGAAAATTTGCAATTCTATATGGTTTAGGTTGCATGCTGAGAATCATTTAAGTTTGATTTGATTGATAATGCTTGTGGAGTGATTCAGATCTCAAACAAAGAATGATCTTCTTTGCCTTGAGATATTTGATCATCAAGGTAATCTGGTTTTTATTTTTCTTAGGTTGATAGCATCTAGATCTAGAAGAGTTCTAATTCCTGCTTCTCAAGGACTCATGCTAAATTAGCTTGGGTGTTTGAACTTGCAATTGAGTTTGCCTTATCATTTGGTATCAGAGCTTAGGCTCCAGATTAAATATATGTTTGCTTTGCATTTCTCTTGAATTTGATTTTTTGTTTTCTTGTTAATATCTTTCAATCTATCTCGTTCGTAGTCTGTCAAAAAATCACAAAAATATCATATCTTCGTAGGTTTTCTCATCTAGTTGTCTTCTGTGTTTTTATAGATCCAGAACAATTTTGTCTTCTTGGAGATTTTCTATTCCAGCCTTTGTCAGGGTGAAAAGTGTGCATTTTTGTAATCTATTCTAAAAAAATTGTTGTATCTGAGAACATGTGTTCTTGCTATTTTTATCTTTAAAGCATGCTAGATCCGAAATATACTCATACAAGCTCTTTAATTGTGTTTTAATCTAGCATATGGCCTAGTGATAATATGAGTTACAAATTGAATTTAAGCAAGAATTGGTTCTTGGTCATTAATTCTTGACCGTTACGTTTTTGCACATTAAATTTTCCAACACAATGGTTTGATCTTTAAGAGTTACATTCTTAGCCAATGGTTTCACTTTTAAAATTGTAACTCCTATGTTTAAATGTCCAGCCATTTGTTTTTAATTTTTTAGAGTTACATTCTTAGCTTGATCTTAAAATTTTCTATACAATAATAAGCTCGTTGTCCAATTTGCCTTTAAGTTTAAAATCTTGTTTGATTTCTGGATTTTTTTCCATAAGCCTAGTTTGCTTGTTTGTATTCAAAGTATGCTACTACCCATTAGATTGCAAATTATCTTGGCTTCTTCATTTCCAATTTTGAGAGCTGGAAAAGAGAGCTTAAATAGAGTGAAAACACAAGTGACTAAAATTTCATTGAGTTGAAGCACGTGAAAGAGTGCTGTGAGGTCCTTTGTGTTTTTTTTTTAATTTGTTTTTGCAGCAATGTTAAAAAAAAAAAAAAATACGAATCTTCTTGAAGAAAGTGAGAATGATATGAACCAAGGAATGTCAATAAAACTATATGAACTACAAGTTGCATGGATGAAACTCAAGTTGCATTAAATGAAGTGCGTGCATCTGAAACTTCATTTAATGCAAGTCACACATCAATTAATGAAACTACACTTCATACTACTTCAAGTGGAGCTTCATTTATACATGAGAGGTTACCAAAGCTTCCAAGACAATGAACTTCAATTTCGAATTTATGGCTTTTCCATAATGTACATTTCATTTTTTGGAGCCTTTTCGATGATGTTTAAGTTACTTTTGTTAGTGGTCCAATTATGACATTAAGGTTAGGGAAGTTACACACTTAAACATGTTTTAGTGGCTTAATTTAGGTTATGTTAGGAAGGCTATATAAAGTCATGTTGTAACACAAAAGAAAAAGAAGAAGATGAAAATTTAGTAAAAAGAGTATTCGTGCTTTCTTTGAGCCAAGAAGCTAGAGCTAAGAAAATTTGCAATTTTATGCAGTTTAGGTTGCATGATGAGAATCATTCGAGCTTGACTTAATCAATTTTGGTGGAGTGATTTAGATCTCAAACAAGGAATGATCTTCCTTGCCTTAGATATTTGATCATCAAGGTAATCCGATTTTTACTTTCTTTGGGTTGATAACATCTAGATCTAGGAGGGTTCTAATTCCCGCTCCAAGGGTTCATGCTAAATTAACTTGGGTGTTATAGCAAATGATAAGGCAAACTCATGGTCACGAGACGTTTTTTTTTTTTTTTTTGACTGTCCTTAAAAAAATGACACGTGCCAAAATATTTTAAAAAAATAATATATTTAACAAGTGTGGGTCTCAATTACACAACCATTTCGTCACATGTCATTTTTTTTTAAGGGCAGTGGTATGGAAAAACTTCATATCACTGATGTACTAGAAATTCTTCCCATGGTCACAAGGCGGATACATTATCCCAGTTGAACTTTTTTTTTTTTTTATTATTATTATTATTTTTTTTTTTTTGGTAACAAAACATTTGTATTTGTATTTTGTATTTTATATGTTTAATTTTTACAAATTTCGAACTGTTATTACCACGTCATAAAGGAATAAAATTTATTTAAAAATATATATATATGACTCCCGGCAATCTTTCCCGCCCGTTCCGGCGCGGTTCAGAGAAAAGGGAAAATAATCTGGAGAGAATTGAAACAAACGAACGTTTAGTTTGATCTCAATTGTCATCTTCAACCCTCAATCTTCAATCGACTACTCTCTGTTGCGGAACCCTAATTTCCATCAGGTGCGATGCTTCTTTTGCCGATTCATTCCTTCTAATTATCATTTCCTGGAAGCGAACGATTTTCGAATTGTAGTAGTGGTTGCGTCGATGATTGCCTGATTTATTTTGTTCAATTTTCAATTCATAAGTATTTGTGGCGTCGATTAATACTGGTTTACTCTTGGCTTGTTTGATTCTGCTAGTAGTTGCACCAATGATTGTCTGATTTCTTTTGTTTAATTTTCAATTCAAATTTCAGTGCCTGTTTCGTCGATGGAAAGTTGAAACTAGTGTACTCTTAGCTTGATTGAATTTGAGGTACACTGAAAGAGATGAAGAGCTTTAGAGCTCCCTAATTCGCTGTTGTTAAGCAGTATTTCTTACCGTATTTATTAAATTGAAATCAGAACTCGAAATTTCCAGTCTAGAAGTTGTGATGCTTCTTTTTACTAGCTATTTATACGCACTTCTTTCGCCGTTTTGCATGGCTCTTGCCGAAGAATCTTGTTTTTCTATGTATTTTTTGAGGCCGGAGGATTAGGATTTATACTTGTGGGACTTGCTGACAAGCACTTGATAGCCTCAAAGTCGAATAAGTGTTTGCAATCTTGCATTTTTTTGGTTTTATTTGATACTGATCAATCTTGAATTGCTTTGAGATGCATTATGCTCAAGTAAAACTTTCTGTTATTTTATAAGTTTCTTTAGGCCAGATTGGTTAGAGTTTGAATTAAGTTTCAAATGTGAATGATTCACTCCAGGGTAGAAAATTTAATTGTTTAACTATGCCACTATGGGGTCTACATGGTATCATTTCTAGTCTAAACTTGTAGATGTGTAATTTCAGTCATTGGAAACGGAACCGAGACAATTGGCAGTTCGTGCTTTAATGGTTCACTCGACATGTTTGCGTTGGTTTCAGTTTATATTCACAAACCTGCATTCTTGACATGATGTTGGGCCCTGGGGAAAGACATCTCCAAGACGATGCCGACGAAGCAACTGGTGAAAATGGAAAGCAGTCCAGCGCACAAGAGTCGGCTGCAGCTTTCGCTGCAAAAGGTGAGGAATGCATCAATCACTGATTCATCAAACACAAATCCATTGCTCTATTTTCACGAGCAATGGGGAGATTTGCAGGTACTCTTTTTAAACAAATTGAGTGTACAAAGTGAGTCAACAACGCATATATATATACATCAGAGAAAGTATATACAGAATTAACAAGAGTCGAGGTGAGTGTTATAAACACTTTATTTGCTGCTTACTCGCTTATCACGATGGATGACAGAGTCAAGAATGCTCTTTGGGTTGCCGCCTGAAATGCAAAGCATACAGAACTCAAAACTTTAATTCAGCTTAAGCAAACAGAAGTTTTTTAATAGTTTTCCACAGGCCGATTTGGAATTTGGACCATTGAAATCCTAAAACTCTTATTTCTGAAGCCCAGTCTCGGATCCAGTCCCTTTGTTTATTTCATCTCAATTCTCAACTAGTTCGGATGATCTATTTGTCTTTGGAATTGATTTATTCAGCCAAGTATAAGACAAATAATTTTAACAACCATCTTCAGTATTTTTTTTTTTTTTTTGGGTAAAGGTATTTAATTAACGCATGGTGGGGGGATTGAACCCCTAACCTTTTAGTCAAGGGCACAACTTTATGTCAATTGAGCTATGCTCGGTTTGACATCTTCACTATATTCTTCTAGCATGAGTTGATTATTTTATGAAACAAATGATAACCATCTTTGAGTGAATTATTTTATTGTTTATTATTGACTTTGATTCTTCTCTTTCAGAGTAGGTCAACCAATTCATTTGAAGATTCAGATCGTTGAATTTTTCTTAAAATGGAGTTGCTGGCTCAACTGCAACCGCCTAATCAATGCAGTATAAGTTCAGGACCTAATTGAAATTCTGATCATTGATGTGTGCTTATTATTAATAAAGAATTAACTTGTTGAAGAAAATTGCGTATTCCTTAATTAATTATTTGGTGGGAGCGTCCTGCTGTTACATGTAATCATACAGTAAAAAAATTATAGATTTTTTTTTTTCCGAGTTCAACATGTGGGAGATTTGAATCCTGTCCAAGCATATGTAGCCATTATACGACATTTTATTTTAGTATATCATGTTTCTGTTTCGTGCAATAGGCAAGTTTTAATCTCAAATGAATAGCTATTTGTAAAGTTGTAAACATACGAAAAGTTTTTTTGATTTGGAAAAGGAAATGAAAAAACCAAGTTAGTTGGGTTTTGAGTTTTCTTCCTCTTCGGGATTTGATTATTGGCCCCTACAAAATGGACTTTTGCTGTATGATTACATTAACAACAAAAGAAAGAAGATCCCTTGCCTAAGAGAATTGTAACACAAGCCATCTCTCATATATCTCAAGCAGCCATGGTAGGTGACCTTTGACTCTTCCACCTTCAAATTATGACTCGGTAAGCTTCTATCATTGTCAATCATTTTCACTTTATAAAGTAAACAAAGTATATTGTTTTTGTTGTTGTTGTTTATCTAGTTCATCCCAACGTCTCATTCTATTTTGTTTCTCTAACTCGAGAAGAGCTTCAATGGCGGAACACCATCCTTCAGATATTCAAATCAGGGTCAATTCCCGGCGAGGTACTGTAATACACCCTGACCCAGTAGAGGCGGATGCCCGGTCGTTACAAGCGTCGGGTTCAGTTGCTTACCGGGAAAGCAAGCAATTCAAGAAATGGATCCCTTGGTTAATACCATCATTTGTTATAGCTAATATTGTTATGTTCATTATCACCATGCATGTTAATAATTGCCCTAAGAAGTCAGTCTCTTGTATTGCTCGATTCTTGGGTAGATTCTCTTTCCAGACCCTAAAGGAAAATCCTCTGCTTGGACCTTCATCTTTAACGTAAGTTGGTTTCACAGCATTCTTCCTATTTTTTTTCTTCCAGAATACAGTTTGTGTCAATTTGATCATGTTTCTTCGTTCAAATGGACAATTTTTATGGGTTATTGCAAACTAACATGAACTATGAATCGTCCACTGAACTAAACCAATTATTGATTGTGTTTCAGGCTGCAGAGTATGGGTGCACTAGCAAAAGATAAAGTGGTTCATGGAGACCAACTGTGGCGTCTCGTCACGTGCAATTGGTTACATGCCGGTGTTTTTCATTTATTGGCGAATATGTTAAGTCTCTTGGTCATTGGAATTCGTCTTGAACAAGAATTCGGTTTTAGTATGTATCTTTGATCATTTTTTTCTTCTTCCTTTTCTGGTGTCTGTAGCAGAATTATTATTTCTTGAAATGCCAAGACCAATCTAAGAGACGAAATCTGATTTTTGGCCACTTTATTAAGGTCCGATTGATAACGATGATTTTTTATTTTTGAAAATTATGTTTGTTTTCTGACCATTTTTTTACCTTGGTTTTTATGTTTCTCAATGAAACATTTGAATTCTTAGCCAAAATCCAAAAAGAAAAACAAGTTTTTAAAAATCGATCCCGTTTGATAACCATTTCGTTTTTAGTTTTTTGTTTTTGAAATTTTAGGCTTGTTTCCTCCCAATTTCTTTACTATAATTTTCTCCTTTCTTAAAAAAAAGCCATTAGAATTCTTAGTCAATTTTCAAATATAAAAACTATTTTTTTTAGTTTTCAAAACTAGGCTTGATTTTTTAAAACATTGGTAGAAAGTTGATAACAAACAAAGAAACTCATAGGTAGAAGTAGTGTTTATAAGCTTAATTTTTAAAAACCAAAAGCCAAAAATCAAATGGTTATCCAACGGAGCTTAAGAGTTGTGTTTGTTGTTTTTTTAGACAGTTTATGTACAGTGGATTCATTGGCCTTTCACCCTTCACAATTCTTTTTATTGAATGTCTTACAGTACGGATCGGTTTGCTCTATGTTATATCTGGATTTGGCGGGAGTCTGTTGTCTGCTCTATTCATCCAGTCAAACATCTCTGTTGGGGCTTCCGGTGCCCTGTTTGGGTTGCTTGGAGGAATGCTTTCTGAACTCATCACTAACTGGACGATATATTCTAATAAGGTAAATCTTCAAACTGCATTTGTATTGAAATTTTGAGGTGAATCTAAGTGCATGTTTGGGAGTGATTTTGAAGTTGTTAAAATTACTTTTGTCACGTTCAAAATCACTTCGAAACATGTATTTATTCATTTAAAATCAATTTAATGTTTGATTTTACACCGAGTGATTTTGAAGATAACAAAAGTGATTTTTACCATTTCAAAATCATTCCCAAGTCGAACACATGCACTTAGCTTGGTTTCATTTTCCTAATCTATTTTCCCCTTCAGGTAGCAGCTCTTGTAACTCTGTTGGTCATTATAGCGATCAATTTGGCGGTGGGAATTCTTCCTCATGTTGACAATTTTGCTCATATCGGAGGATTTATTTCTGGATTTCTCCTGGGGTTTGTGTTTCTTATTCGCCCGCAGTTTGGATGGGTTAGCCGAAGATATACTTCTCTAACATATTCTTCCGTCGCTGTCAAACATAAATTCAAGATATATCAATGCGTATTATGGATCATTTCACTAATACTTCTGATTGCCGGGTAAGCAATTCACTCTGTATATTCTTCTGCTGCCTTTTTGCCAATTGTATTGAGAGAGCATACTAAATTAGAAGTGAATTTCTTTTAATTGAAGATATCACAAGAAACCACGAACTTGATGTCCAAAATATGCTCTATAAAATCTTGTTTTGATGGTTAAACAATATTTCAGTGTCCCATGGAACTTTTTTAGCTATTACAAACGACAATAATCTTCCGAAAAGTACATGTTTTTGTAATTATCGAAGGAATGATCTTGACATGAGTACGGGTAGTATTGCATGAAATGGTCTTCCTTTCTACCTGTGGAGTGATGGAAAAGTTCTCCATGCTGTTTGTGAATTTTGTTTGCCTAAAAACTACACTGCAGTTCTAGAAGTTTAGATCCCGTTTGATAACCATTTGGTTTCTAGTTTGGGGTTTTTGAAAATTAAGCCTATAAACACGACTTCCACTTATGGGTTCATTTGTTTTGTTATCTACCTTTCACAGGTGTCTTCAAAATCCAAGTTATAGTTTTTAAAAACTTGTTTTTGTTTTTAGAATTTGGCTAAGAATTCTAATCTTTTCTTAAAAAAGATGAAAATCATTTTGAAAAAACAAGCACAATTTTAAAAAATCAAGTGGTTATCAAACATAGCCTAAGTAATTTGTTGTCTTCTAGGAAAATAGACCTCAACTCTATGATCTCAATACTTTATTCCATCCAATGTCATAGATCTGGACTCATGAAATGAGACCAAAGTCATTGCACTCATCACGAGCCAAATGAGCTAAATCATAGTGAATCTTCATATTTCTAAAAAGATTAGTTTGATGAATGTAAAATGTGCATACAACTTTAGATTCAATGTTGGTTATGGATTTTGATAGAATACCTTAAATCTGTTATCTGGCGCTACGAATGACCAAGCACGGAGTCTCGCTTAGGTCATTAGAAGGATACTATATATAAATTTTCTAATGACTTTTGCTCTACTTAATCTGTAATCTCTGTACTCTCTCCCAAAAGCTAATACAACTTTTCTCTCCCTTTCGCTTAGTGTGTTTTGAAACTGATCTAAGAGGGTATTTTGTTTTCCAGGTTCACCGTTTGCCTGGTTTTACTTCTTCGAGGATTT